>JAUDYJ010000002.1:279200768-279288268 GCA_030761175.1 Masticophis lateralis | reverse complement strand
CATTGGTTGGCCACGCCCCCAAACCAATCCCCGCTGGGTCGCCACTCGCTTACTCCGCTCACCTCATCAGAGACTTTTTTTTACTTTTATAAGCATTTTTTTTTACAACCTCTTCGGCTGAAAAAAATGCTTTTAAAAGTTTTTTAAAAAGCCTCTGATGATCGTGCATATCAGCTGGGATCTCAGAGGCTTTTAAACCTCTAAATTAAATGCCTCTAAAGGCATTTTTTCTATAACCTCTTTGGCCGAAGAGGTTCTAGGGGAAAAAATGCCTCTGGATGATCCCAGCTGAGTTGCCTGATTGTCAGAGACTTCTAAAAGCATTTTTTTCTGCAACCTCTTAAGGTTGTAGAAAAAAATGCTTTTAAAAGTTAAAAAAAAGGTTGGCCACGCCCACCCAGTCGCCTTACTCCCCACAAGCCACACCCACAAAATAAGCCACACCCACAGAACTGGTAGTAACAAATTTTAAAACCCACCCATGGGTGAGGAGGAAGGAAAACCTATTTTTTTTTAACTAAGCAAGCTTCCATGCAGGAAAACCAGAGCTGATTCATTTCTTCAGTTCCAAGATGGAGTATCCAATATAGTTTTACTTTTCAGGATTAAATTCTATCAAGAGTTTCTTTCTTTGGTTGGACTGTTGACAGTCCCTAAGGTTGTTTCTGTAGCTGCACTTTGTACCTGCTGACATCTGTTATTTATTTATTTTTTTACATAAAGTTAGACTTGATTGTTCTCATTCATATTCTTTTGTTTGTATTAACGTTGTTCCCCACCATTGTTATTATCTTATTACTCTCATTTTTGTAGGACGGAAAGGATGCACATGGAATTAATGATTTAATTAACATGCCACCCACCAAGGACAAATCATGGGCAACCAGTGGCAGCCATTAAAGAAACTCTCTTAAACGCACTACTGAGATAGAATGTCCAACGGACTTCTACATAAATATATAGCATATTTCATTCTGAATCTTCTCTAAATAAAAAGGAATCCAGGGATCAGTTGGCAAGAGGTATCAAATGTAAAGCAAAAGTTAAAAGCAAACTTGAAAATTCTTCTTTATTGGATATCGGAATAACAGAGTGAAGGGACCTTGGAGGTCTTCTAGTCCAACCTCTGGTCAAGCAGGAGACCCTAAACCATTTCAGACATGTGGCCATCTGGTGTTTTCTTAAAACATCCAATGATGGAGCACCCACAACTTCTGGAGGCAAGTCATTCCATTGATTAATTGTTCTCACTGTCAGGAAATTCTCCTTAGGTTGCTTCTCTTCTTGATTAATTTCCATCCATTGCTTTTGTTCTGCCTTCAGGTGCTTTGGAGACAGCAGCATGTTTCAGGCATGGCTGACAAAATTGCTGAGTGGATGGATCTTTATAGGCTTTCATGGTTTTGTGTTTGAGATGCTCCAGGAGGTTGTTCATTGTAGTGAGCCTTGTGCCTTTTACTAATTCAATGATGGTGGGTTAATCTTGTTATGTCCTAAAGGTTCTGTCCTCTCCTTAGAATTTGGGTGGGGGGAATGTAAATTATTAATCCCATGATCTCCAGCCTTCAGTGAAAGCTGCAGCTGGAGGTGTTTTGTTCATGAATAGATACCCCCAATCTTTCTGGATGGATACAAAATCTGCATTCCTAAAGGCCAGACTATTCAAGCCTCTTAGTTTGAAGCTGTTGCTTTGGAGAATAGCTTGACTCCCTCTTCTTTGTGGCAGCCCCTGAGATATTGGAACACTGCTATCATGTCTCCCCTAGTCCTTCTTTTCATTAAACTAGACAGGCCCAGTTCCTGCAACCGTTCTTCATACGTTTTAGCCTCCCACTTAGAGATTGGGTCATTGAATCAATATTCCATTGTTATAAAGACATGGGCAACAATCTGAAGTTAGAACTGAGAGCCAGAAAATTAAACAGGCACTAGAAACATAGAAGGAGGCACATAGAGCATAGAAGAAGGCACAACTAGAAAACAAGAGACAAAATCAAAGAACAAGATCTAAAATGGCAAATCATGCCAGAGAAATGACCAAGTTTTCTTTAAGTTTTCTTTGTTGTTTTTTTAACAAGTTTCACTGAACCAAGAAACTCATATCCTGTTCAGAAAAGGGGGAAAAAAAACAGAAACAAAAAAGCACAACAACTGGTCTATAAGAACTTATTTAAGAAGTTTATTTAGTGGGAAACTGTCAAGGAATTACGCAGCAGCTGTCCTGATGAAGTCGGAGGCACTGACACAAACTTGTAATCTGTTATATAAATATAAATATAATTAACATTCAAATTTAACGCAGTCTTTGTCATCATCCAGAAAGGAAAAAAAGAAAAAAAAAACAAGATAGGAATATAGGAACGTCATGAGGTAAATCAAAAAATATACAGATAGTCAGGAATACAGGAACGTCATGAGGTAAATCAAACAATGTACAGATAGGAATACAGGAACCTCATGAGGTAAATCAAACAATATACAGATAGTAGAAATAGTAGGAAGACGGGAATATTATGAGGTAAATCAAACAATATATAGATAATCAGGAATACAGGAACAAGAGCACCAAGAATGCCACAAATATTCTTTTGAGAATATTTAGGCATATCTGTTGTAACAAGGAAAATTGGGGGATTTTGTTTAATTTATCCCTTAGTAGGGAAGTAGTGATGAAATCAGCAATTAAGCCCCATCCTGTCTCAGATGGATCAATGATTGAATACCCCAATACCCCAAATTATGGGGTAATTCCAATTCCAAATTATTGGAATACCCCAAATTATTTAATTCGTTTTATTCTATTTTAAACTTCTGTATTGAAATGTTTTATTTATGGCTGTACACCGCCCTGAGTCCCCCAGGAGTAGGGCGGTTTATAAATCTAATAAATAAATAAATAAATAAATAAATAAATAAATAAATAAATAAATAAATAAATAAATAAATAAATAAATAAATAAATAAATAAATAAATAAATAAATAAATAAATAAATAAATAAATAAATAAATAAATAAATAAATAAATAAATAAATAAATAAATAAATAAATAAATATCCTGAATTCCTTTTCAACAGCAAAAGTGGAAGGAGTTGAAGAACATCTTCACCACCATCCCCGATGCCCTACCCACTAGAGATCATTTCATTTCACCGATAACACCAATATAGAGCAGATAAAAAGTTTCAGCTTGATTTCATGCCTGTCATGCCTCCTACATCACCCCGTATTTATGGAACATTTCAAAGCATGGAAGTTCCTTTCCACCTTTAATGGCTCTCAGGGCAGGTTGTGTGGTTGATAACAGAGAAGCTTATAAAAAAGGAAACTCCAGGAACGTCAATAAATTGCATTGGCCAGTAGTCAAATATATTGATTATGGAGCATCACTCATACCATATTAATATGAAATCCTCCTAAGATAGCTTTGCAGATGGGACAATTAGGTTGCTAATCAATACATTGAACATTCCAGATTGAAAAGAATTAGGACCTTGGAACAGGCTCACTTGATTTACATCTAACTCAAACATGAAGATGAGAGATGAAACAACATAAAGCAGATCTTGACATCCTAGTGGAAGATCACTTAAATATGAGCCAACAGTGTGCTGCAGCTTCCAAAAAAAATTAAATTTAAATAAATAAAAAAGCCAACACAATCCTAGGCTGCATTAACAGAGGGATAAAGTCAAGCTCATGTGAAGTGTTAATACCACTCTACAATGCTTTGATAAGACCACACATGGAATGCTAAATCCAGTTTTGTAGTGATTAAGGCACCAGTCTAGAAACCAGGAGGCAGTGAGTTCTAGTCAGACAGGAAAGCCAGCTGGACGACTTTGGGCCAATCACCAGGAAATGGTGAGTTCTAGTCCTGTTTTAAGCATGAAAAATTGGCTGGGTGATTTTGGACTAGTCACACACCCACTCACCAAGAGATTGAGAGTTCTCTTCCTGCCTTAGCCAATAAAGCTATCTGGGGTACTTAGGCCAATCACCAGGAGATGGTGAGTTCTAGTCCCACCTTAGGCATGAAAGGTGGTTGAATGATTTTGGGTCAATCAGTAGAAGATGGTGAGATCTAGTCTGTCCTTTGCAGTGATGAAATGTAAAATTTGTTACTACCGGTTCTGTAGGCATGGCTTGATGGGGGGGGTAATGTGACTGGGTGGGCGTGGCCAACATTTTTTTTTACTTTTAAAAGCATTTTTTTGGCCGAAGAGGTTGTAGAAAAAATGCTTTTAAAAGTAAAAAAAAAAAAAGCCTCTGATGATCTCGGAGCTCAGCTGGGTATGGGGGGGAGGGGGCACAGGGATTTTTGCTACTGGTTCTCCAAACCACCTGCCACCATCACTACCAGATCGGGCGATCTGGTCTGAACAGGGAGCATTTCACTCCTGGTCCTTAGTGATGAAAACTAGCGGGGTAATTCGAATACAGAATAAGAGAATTGGAAGGGATCTTGTACAACATCTAGTCCAACCCCCCACCAAAGCAGGAGACCCTATACTGTTTCTGACAGATAGCAGCCCAATCTCTCTTTGAAAACCTCCAGTGATGAAGCTCCCACAACTTCTGAAGACAAGATGTTCCATAACTGTGATCCAGCCAATAAATAAGGTTAGGAGTGGACATGTAAAACATCCCTGGAAACCAGCTAACTAAGCTGCAATCCAGCTAAAAATAAACCTAGGAGGAATGAAGGAGATACTTTTGAAGAATGGATATTGATTCTAAAATGTCTTTCAGAGAGGAATGAAATATTTTATATTGGTTATTAGATATGTTCTAAAAGAAACATTGACTTGATCTGGGTCTTTGAAGTATAGAAAATACATGAAATACTGATTGTTAAAATGATAAATGAATACTATAAAGTGCTGTTTGGATTTGAAGAGTTAGGGTGACTACACAATAGAAACTTAAATGTTAGAATAAGATGTTAGATTGAATGATAAAAATTGGGTTTAGATTTTTTTTTTTAAATTTGATTTATGTGCCGTCCTTCTCCGGAGACTCAGAGCGGCTTACAATGCAATAGTAAGTTAAGCAATAGCCTTCATACTTTTGTATATTTTATACAAAGTCAGCTTATTGCCACCACAAACTGGGTCCTTACGATTCTTGATGAACGTTTCTTTTCTTTTATGTACACTGAGAGCATATGCACCAAGACAAATTCCTTGTGTGTCCAATCACAGTTGGCGAATAAATAGTTCTATTCTATTCTATTCTATTCTATTCTATTCTATTCTATTCTATTCTATTCTATTCTATTCTATTCTATTCTATTCTATTCTATTCTATTCTATTATTTCATTTCATTTATCCTTCCTTCCTTCCTTCCTTCCTTCCTTCCTTCCTTCCTTCCTTCCTTCCTTCCTTCCTTCCTTCCTTCCTTTTTCAGTGTTCCAAGTAATGCAGCCATAGAAAGCAGAACTTCAAGGCAGGCAAATTTCCCCAAAGAACAATTTATTGGAGCCATCATATTGGCACAACTGGTGAAAGTCAACTCTGAAAGTTCCTATGGTTTCCCCCTAATTAAAAAGTAAAAGTTTCCCCTCTTCCCCATGTCACTGGTCACATCGGTCAAGGTACTGGCAGGTTGCTTGGTTACTTCACTCCTCCCCTAGCCCATCACCTGTTGGAATGTCCTTGGTTCCCACAGGAAAACCTTCTTGTTTTGGCTACAAAACCCCATCTAGCTATTTCCCCCCTTCTGCTTTGTCACAACCCTGAAGCCTCCAAAATGGCCTCAGCCAGGTTAAGTTCAGGGTTGACACCTTCCTTCCTTCCTTCCTTCCTTCCTTCCTTCCTTCCTTCCTTCCTTCCTTCCTTCCTTCCTTCCTTCCTTCCTTCCTGTTTTAGACTTACTCTCTGTAGCAAATGAGAACTAGGTATGTCTAGTCTAATGAAGAGAAGGACCAGGGTGATATGATAACTGTCATCCAATACTTGAGGGACTTTCACAGAGTAGAGGGTGTCAACAAAGCACCAGGGCAAAAGCTAATGGATGGAAGTTTATTAAAGAGAAATGCAACCTGGAACTATGGAGAAATTTCTTGACAGTGGGAACAATTAATCAGTGGAACAGATTGCCTCCAGGAGTTATCTAGTCCAGTGGGTTGGATTACAAGACCTCCAAGATCCTTCCCACCCTATTATTCTCTCTTTTATGTTCCAAGTGCAAATCGTTCACAAATTGATGTCCTTCAGGTGTATGAAATCAGCGATCGTATCCCCCTCTCAGCCATCTTTTCTGACACCTTTTTTCCCCTAGCATCTTTTCTTGAGCTTGAAGTAAAGATACAGAGGATGTTCTCATTATTTTCCCCTTCCTGATTGCACGCATCAAGAGTTTGGGAAGTAGTCCATCCATCTGAAGAGCTTTTGAGGGTCTGCGCTGCCAAGGGGAGGTCAGGATGGATGAATTATTTCCGTTAATAATTGCAATTAAACTGAAGATCTTCAATGCAAAGGAGCGAACAATTAGCTGATCCTTTTACCGTCATTGAAAGGATGAGTAAGAGCGGATGAAATGGTCCAATTGAGAAGGTTACACAATGAGTCTTTGTGTGCAAGAAATGAAGGGAAAATTAGGAAGTGAGTGAATATGAATGTGACTCTCGCTGTTTTGCTTTTTTTATCGGAATCATAAAATGGGTGTCAGGCCTGGAAGCCATGTTTTGCATTGAGCCTTCAGGCTTGTCACATTTACTACTGTAAATTGGGGGGTGGGATTGTATGGAGCCAGGGTGATCTGTAGTCATAATAACATTCCTTTCTCAGAGAGTCAAGGACATCTTGCCCTGCACCTGGAGGGATGTGACTGGGAGTCATCTCCAGTTGGGACGGTGCTTTGATTGGACCATGTGATGGACATGTGGGTGCAGGGGGAACTTTCCTTTGGGTGAGGAAAACCTGGAAGTTTTCAGATTCGAGTATTCCCAGATATGCAAATATGACATCTCTAATACTTCCCGTTTGGACTACTGTAATGCTCTCTACATGGGGCTCCCCTTGAGGAGCACCCGGAGACTTCAGCTGGTCCAGAATGCGGCCGTGCGAGTGGTTATGGGAGCGACTCGTCGCTCCCGGGTAACTCCCCTCTTGCGCGAGCTGCACTGGCTTCCGGTGGTCTTCCGGGTGCGTTTCAAGGTGTTAGTTACCATCTTCAAAGCGCTCCATGGCTTAGGACCAGGATATTTACAGGACCGTCTTCTGCCAATGAATACTTCCCACCGCCCGATACGCTCTCACAGAGAGGGCCTCCTCAGAGTGCCATCTGTCAGACAATGCCGACGGGCGGCCCCCAGGGGGAGAGCATTCTCTGTGGGAGCCCCAGCCCTATGGAATGAACTACCCCCGGATATAAGAAAGATTCCTGACCTCCGTGCCTTCCGACGAGCCCTGAAGACCCTACTATTTCATCAAGCCGGTCTGACTTAAATTAGTGTTAATTTTAATAGGGTTTTTTGGCGTTTTAAATTTTACGGCCAAATAGTTTAATTATTTTATTAGTTTTAATTTTTATACGTGATTGTTTTAATATGGCTGTAAACTGCCCTGAGTCCCCTCGGGGAGAAGGGCGGTATATAAATGCAATAAAACTTAAACTTAAACTTAATAAAATGGAACTTTGAGGAACTGCAAGCCTCAGAGTCTTCTTTCATTGGGGATGTTACTTGGAACCCTGACAATGGGTTTACACCAGTGGTGGGTTGCCCTGGTTCGGACTGGTTTGCAAGAACCGGTAGTAAAACTGGTGGGAAGCTCTGCCCACTGACCTGATGTCATCATAGGTGATCTGTGCATGCGCAGAAGAGCGCATGCAGGTGCGATGCAAACTGGTAGTAAAGATAAGTAGAACCCATCCCTGGTTTACACTCTATTGTGAATTGTTTCACGCTCTTCCAAAGTTTAAAGCAGAATCCAACTTATGGAGATGGAAATAAGTCTCTTTGTCAATAGGAACATGTGATACTCCAATCAAGAAACTTACCCATGCAGACAATTAACAACAAGAAACCACCTAATTTGGGAATCCCCAGGAAGACTACCACTAACATGGACAGGGCAAGACATTAGTATATCAACAGAGGAAACCCCATTCCCTTCTGCCCTTCGCAACTATGTGCAAACAGTGGCAGGAACTGGGTATGCCTAGTCTAGTGAAGAAAAGGAACTGGGGAAGACATGATAGTGATGTTCCAATATTTGTAGGGGCTCCTACAAAGATGAGGGGGGTCAGACTATTTTCCAAAGCATCAGACAAGGAACAATGGATGGAAATTACCCAATTAGTGAACCAGCCTAGAACTAAGGATAAATTTCCTAAAGGTGAGAGCAAACAAAAAATGGAATGGCTTGCCCCCAGATGTTGTGAGTGCTCCATCATTGGAGGCTTTCAAAAAGAGTCTGGATAGCCATTTGTCTAAAATGGTATAGGACAGTGATGGCTAACCTTTTTGTCATCGCGTGCCCAACCGGAATTATATGCACCCCACCCTCCACACATCCACACGTGACCACCCCCGCGCTCCCCCTGCTTTTGCAATGTGATGGCCCGATGGGCCCAGTAGGCCCGTTTTTTGCTCTCCTCAGCCTCCAGAGCCTCTCTAGGAGCCTGGGGAGGGTGAAAAGGCCTTTTCCACACACACACACACACACACACACCTGGAGGCCCTCTGGAGGCTGGAAACGGCCTATTTGCTGACCTCCAGTCCCCCAGGCTCCTAGAGAGGCTCTGGAGCCTGGGGAGAGCAAAAAACAGGCCTTCCCCACCCTCCCAGGCCCTCCAGAGGCAGGAAACTGCCTGTTTTCCTACTTCTGGTGGGCCTAGAAGGCCTGAAAATCAGCTGATCAGCGCCAGATGCGCACCGGAGCTGAGCTCACATGCCCACTAATCTGGGTCCATGTGCCACCTGTGGCACGCGTGCCATAGGTTCACCATCATGGTTATAGGATCTCCTCCTAGAGCACGGGGTTGGATTAGAAGACCTCCATGGTCCCTTCCAACTCTGTTGTTCTACGTTCCATGAGGAAAACAATTCCTTGAAGGAATGGGATCCTGTTAGCAAGATAGAAGCATAGACCGAACATGTGCCAGTTGGGCCAATGAAGCCCTCAGTTCTTGGTAGGTTTTCAATTGTCAGTGTGCTTTATCAAAACCCCTATGGCAACACACCTGATGTGTTTATTGACAATAACTCCTTCTTAAGGATAGTAACAGCAGATGGGGAAGTAAATTGGGGTTTGCTAATTATGAACATTTATGCTTACATCTTCTATATTCTATGCACAAGTATATTATTTTCTCCTTCTTCCCTGAAATGTAATGTATATATATTGAGGACATTTCTTTCATCTGTAGGAGAAGTGACGTAATGGTAAGAAAGAGGCAGTATCAGGCTCCATTCAGTTTTGGTCACCACGATGTAAGAAAGCTGTTGAGACTCTAGAAAAAGTGCAGAGAAGAGCAAGAAAGGTGATTAGGGGATTGAAGGCTAAAACATATGAAGAACGGTTGCAGGATCTGGGTATGTCTAGTTTAATGAAAAGAAGAGTAGGGGAGACATGATAGCAGTGTTCTCAGGGGCTGCCACAAAGAATAGGGAGTCAAGCTATTCTCCAAAGCACCTGAGGGTAGAAGAAGAAGCAATGGGTGGAAACTCATCAAGGAGAGAAGCAACCTAGAACTAAGGAGAAATTTCCCGACAGTTGGAACAATTAATCAGTGGAACAACTTGCTTCCAGAAGTTGTGAATGCTCCAACACTGGAATTTTTTAAGAAGATGTTGGATAACCATTTGTCTGAAGGGGTGTAGGGTTTCCTGCCAAAGCAGGGGGTTGGACTAGAAGACCTCCAAGGTCCCTTCCAACTTTGTTATTCTATTCCAGTGTTTCCCAAACCTGGCTATTTTAAGGTGCATGGACTTCAACTCCCAGAATACCCCAGACAGTATGGCTGGTTGAGGAATGCTGGGAGTTGAAGTCCATACATCTTCAAAGGGTCAAGTTTGGGAAACACTGTTCTATTCTAATCAGGCAGGAACTTTTTGAGAAGCTCTAGTTATATTCACAATAGTCTCAGTCCAGCATATTTCAAGTCTGTATTTTGGTAACTTCTGGAGTTGCAATGTGTACATGTAGACCCGTGATCGCAAACCTATAACACACGTGTGCCCTAAGTGGCACACAGAGCCATGTTGCCTGGCATGTGTGGCATCGCCCATTCCTATTCTGGGTTTCTGGTGCGTATGCACACGTGTCGATCAGATGACCTTTGCGTGTGGCAGTGCTGGAAATTGGAAGAGCTGGTCTTCCACTTTCCGGCATGAGCATGCACGCAGGCCATCTGATTGATGCACATGTATGCACGGCAGTAACCAGAAGGTTTGCGTGCTGGAAACCAAAAGGACTTTATCCGGTGCACGCATGCCACAGGTGGGTTTTAGCAGGTTCTGACCAGTTCTGGAGAATCGGTAATGGAAATTTTGAGTAGTTTGGAGAACCGGTAAATACCATCTCTGACTGGCCCTGCCCCCATCTCTTCTCTGCCTCCCGAGGACCAGCTGATCGCCAGGGAGGGAATGGAGATTTTACAGTATCATTCCCCTGGAGTGGGGTGGGAATAGAGATTTTATAGTAACCTTCTCCTGCCATGCCATACCCACCAAGCCAAACCCACAGAACCGGTAGTAAAAAATTTTGGAACCCACCAAAAATTGATGCATGCCCCCTAGGCAGCTCCTCTTCCTGGTCGTGGCCCTGATGATATAATGCTTTATTTTTGGTACTTGATGTCACATTCGGCGAAAAAGTTTTGCCATCACTGACATAGACCCTTAAGCCTGCAGAGACGTCATGTGAGCAGATAGACCGTGTTTAATCCACAGTGATGTTCCTTTCTTCCTTTCCTTTCATGTTCATTAAATCTTTATAAAATCCATAAGAAGGCTCTTAAAGCTCAAAGGTTTCGACCCAACTTTCTCAGACCAAATCTGGTAGAGTTATATTCCACTAATCTCCTTTCCCTATTTCACAAAAAGAATCTCTTTTTCTGCCCACTATAATTTTTTTCCCCTTTTTTTAAAAGAATATATAACATACAGTAGTGGCCAAAATTGTGGAAACCTTTTGGGAAAAGTGTATTTTTGAAGTTTGATGACTAATAACACCACTTTTTTTTTTTTTTTTTGACTTTCAAGATAACCATGTTCCACTGCTGGAAGGGCCTGGGAATAGCCCAGACCTTAACCCAATTGGAAATCTATAGAGCCAACCAGGGGTGAAATCTATTTTTTTTTCCCTACTGGTTCTGTGGGCGTGGCTTGGTGGGGAGGGGTGTCCTGTAACTGAGTGGGCGTGGCCAACTCAATGTCACTCACAGCCACGCCCACTCAGTCACAAGATCGCCCCTCCCACCAAGCCACACCCACAGAACCCGGTAGGAAAACTTTTTAAATTTCTATATGGCCACCCACTTGCCACCCGCTCTCTCTTCACTTTGGGTCCATTCCCAGGGTCCTGGGAATGGATGCACCATTCCCAGGGTCCTGGAGCATCTGCCTGCTTGCTCCCTGCCTCAACCAAGTCGGGGAATGCACCATTCCCTGATACCAGCTTTGTCCCGGAGCCGTTGCCCGCTCTCTCATCGCCAAGTGTCAAGTCCTTACCTTTCTCCTGCAGCTGGCTGTCAGGGAAGGTAAGCACCCAAAAGTTACTGGAGTTGCTCACTCTCCTTCTTCTTTTTTTTTTTTAATTGAAAAAGTTTTACAATACAAATTTTATCATTTCTCCCCCCCCATTTCCCCCCTCCCCCCAGCCCCCCCTCCCCTCCCTCCCCTCACCTTGGCTTCCCTTACAAAAAAATATTATTCTTATATGTCTACCAACATTAAACAAAAATAGAGATGAAATCCAAATAACATATCAAATATTTTTTAACATTGAAATTTTTCTAAATATCAATTTACTAATCCCTATATAACATATACATTATAATATTCCAGTATCATCATGTCCACATCTTAATATTCCAGTATCATCATATATATAAAATAAAATTATTCTATCAAGTATATACTATATTAGTAATAACAATTCTAATATATCATGTATTTAAAATAAAATTATTCTCTCAGGTATATACTGTAATTTAACAGTTCTAATGTATCAATCCCAATTCCACATCTTATTTTACCTCTTTCTTCAATCAAACAAGTATATAAACATATCAAATATTTTTAACTTTAAAATTTTTCTACACATCAATATAGTAAATATAATAAAAACACCTATATTAATTAATCCCCCTCAATACATATCCCCAAACATACCAACATTAAACAAAAATAAGGATAAAATACAAATAACATATCAAATATTTTTTAGCATTAAAATTTTTCTAGATATCAATATAGTAAATATAGTAAAACTAATGAACTGAATGAGCCGCCACCATCGCCGCCCTGGTCCACACGCCACCTGTGCATGCACATACCCAACTTGCCGCTGATGAGTAAATTAAATAAATGGTGTGCACTTGCGCAGCTGACGTGTGGACCAGGGCGGCGATGGTGGCCCCAGTAGGCCCATTTTTCTCCCTCTACAGACTCCAGAGGCTTTCTTGGAACCTGGGGAGGGTAAAAACAGCCTTCCCCATCCCTCAGAGGGCCTCCGGAGGCTGGAAACAGCCTGTTTCCTGACTTCCGGTGGGCCCGAAATCAGCTGGATGGTGCCGTGCATGCGTGCCGGAGCTGAGCTAGGGCAACACTCATATGCCCATAGATATGGCTCTGCGTGTCACCTGCGGCACTCATGCCATAGGTTCTCCATCATGGGCCTAGAATGTGCAGAAATGAATAGGTTAACACTTGCAATTAAAGAGAAGGAAAAAGCTGAATATTATAATGTATGGGAACTATTCTACCGATGGGTAGAGAATAAATACGAAAGTTAGAAATAAAAGTAGACTAGTGAAATTCAAAAAAAATATATTAATAGAATTAAATAAGTGAAGAAGAGAATTGTTACAGTACTAGACATGCAACGTATATCAATATTTATTTTAAGAATAGATAAATAATGAACACGGCTGCAAATTTCAATTGCATAAGACATTTGTACCCAGACGACACACTGTTTAATGGAAGATGGATTGTTTGTATTAAAATAAAATTTTAAAAAAAATCAAAACAAAGAAAAAGCACCTTTGGGACAGTTATGATGTGGATGACTGAGAATCCCCATAGACAAATATAACATATAAAGATGATCATATTTGTACCTTCCGCCGTGAATTGAAAACCTGGCTATTTATGTCCCCCGGCCTGGACTGATGGGGTAGTAAAAAAAACATTTTTTTATATTTTTTATGTGTATTCGTTGTTTTTACAGTCGCTTGGTCGATTGTCATTGTGAGCTGCCCTGAGTCCTTGGAAATGGGGCGGCATACAAATTTTATAAAATAAGTAAATAAATAAATATCATTACATAAAATAACTGTCTCTTCAGCCTTTTGACATCAGTTGTTGTTCTTTGCAAGCTCAAAAGGTATACAACTCAGTTTTTGCAATCAGAAAAGATATAGAATTCAGTGACAAAGATTTAGGATGTCATTTATGTATCAAATATGAAAAACAACAGTTACATTCTACTTATATCCTTCAGCTTTGGAAGTAAAATCTGTGCTCAAAAGCAAGGAAAGAGTTAAAATCATTGGATCATTACATAGAATAAATGTCTTTTCAGCATTTTGATATCAAGGTTGTCTGGTTTGCAGTTTACCAATGGTATACAATTCAGTTATGAAGATTTAGTACTTAATTTAAGTATCAAATGTGGTGGGGAGAGTGGGGGGAAATGCAGCTCTATTCCAGATTTCTAAGTTGTCCTTCAGCTTTGGAGGCATAGTCTGTGTTTAAATGAAAGGGAAAAAATAGAGCTGATTGTATCATTACACTGAATAGAGGTATTTCCAGTGTTTTGATATCAAGGCTGTTATTATTTGCAATCACAAAAAGCTATAGCAGCCCCTTTATTGCTGCCAATAAAATAACACCAGGTTTCAACTCGACTCAATTAAAAAAAAAAAAAAAGCTTCAGTGCCTTCACTCTGAAGCTCTCTAAACCTCTGACCTACATCAGTATTTTTTTTTTTCAAGTTTAACATGTATAGATTTCAACTCCCAGAATTCAACAGCCACAACCCTGGTTGGGGAAATCCTGGGAGTTGAAGACAATGCAATTTGAAGTTGCCGAAAGTTGAAAAATGCTGGCCTAAGCTACCCGTTCATCCTAGTAGCTCCTATGAAAGCATTGCTAGTTACTACAATAAATAATCATTTCTGTTGAGATTCTAATCAGCACAGCACAGCACAGCACAGCACAGCACAGCACAGCACAGCACAGCACAGCACAGCACAGCACAGCACAGAACAGAACAGAACAGAACAGAACAGAATAGAATAGAAAACATGGAATGGAAATAGAATAGAACAGAACGGAACAGAATAGAATAGAATAGAAAACATGGAATGGAATGGAATGGAATGGAATAGAATAGAATAGAATAGAATAGAATAGAATAGAATAGAATAGAATAGAATAGAATAGAATAGAATAGAATAGAATAGAATAGAAAACATGGAATGGAAACAGAACAGAACAGAACAGAATAGAATAGAAAACATGGAATGGAATGGAATGGAATGGAATGGAATGGAATGAGAATAGAATAGAATAGAATAGAATAGAATAGAATAGAATAGAATAGAATAGAATAGAATAGAATAGAATAGAATAGAATAGAAAACATGGAATGGAATGGAATGGAATGGAATGGAATAGAATAGAATAGAATAGAATAGAATAGAATAGAATAGAATAGAATAGAATAGAATAGAATAGAATAGAATAGAATAGAATAGAAAACATGGAATGGAAACAGAACAGAACAGAACAGAACAGAACAGAATAGAATAGAAAACATGGAATGGAATGGAATGGAATGGAATGGAATGGAATAGAATAGAATAGAATAGAATAGAATAGAATAGAATAGAATAGAATAGAATAGAATAGAATAGAATAGAATAGAATAGAATAGAAAACATGGAATGGAAACAGAACAGAACAGAACAGAACAGAATAGAATAGAAAACATGGAATGGAATGGAATGGAATGGAATGAGAATAGAAAAGAATAGAATAGAATAGAATAGAATAGAATAGAATAGAATAGAATAGAGTAGGGTAGGGTAGGGTAGGGTAGGGTAGGGTAGGGTAGGGTAGGGTAGGGTAGGGTAGGGTAGGGTAGGGTAGGGTAGGGTAGGGTAGGGTAGGGTACCGTACCGTACCATACCATACCATACCATACCATACCATTCCTTATTGGCCAAGTGTGATTGGACACACAAGAAATTTATCTTGGTGCATATGCTCTCTGTGTACATAAAAGAAAAGATACATTCATCAGGAATCATAAGGTACAGCACTTAACAATAGTCATAGGGGATATAGGTGCGTTCCCACAGAGAGGGTCTCCTCAGGGTGCCATCAGCCAGACAATGCCGGCTGGCGACCCCCAGGGGGAGGGCCTTCTCTGTGGCAGCCCCTACCCTCTGGAACGATCTTCCTCCAAAACTGAGAACAATTGCTGACCTCCGGACTTTTCGTCGGGCCCTGAAAACTCATCTCTTTCAGCTTGCTGGTCTAGCCTGACCCCGCTGAATTTTTAAGATCTGTATTATAGGGTTGGGTATTTTAAATATTTAATGGTTAATGGTTTTAATTTTTAGCCAAAGTTATATGCTTTTTTAAAGAAATTGTTTAACTTTTGTGTACTATTTTATTTGGCTGTTCACCGCCCTGAGTCCGCAAGGAGAAGGGCGGTATACAAATCTAAACAAATAAATAAATAAATAAAATAAATAAATAAGCAATCAAATCATATTAGGAAACAGTCAATATAAATCGTAAGGATACCAGCAACAAGGTTACAGTCATACAATCATAAGTGGGAGGAGGTGGGTGGTGGGAACGATGAGAAGATTAATAGTAATGCAGACTTAAGTAACTAGTTTGACAGTGTTGAGGGAATTATTTGTTTAGCAGAGTGATGGCGTTCGGGAAAAAAACTTAATTTGAGGAAGATAAAGTTTAGCATCATGCTGAGCCTTATCTGTGCCACATTTCCCACTATAGATAGTCCTCGACTTACAACCACAGTTTCTGTGGCTGGGCAAGACATTTGTTAAGTGAGTTTTGCCCCGTTTTATGACCTTTCTTGCCACATCTGTTAAGTGAACCAAGCTATTCTTCAAAGCTCCAGAAAGCAGGACAAGAAGCTAATCAAGGAATGGAAACTAATCAAGGATGGAAACTAATCAAGGAGAGAAGCAACCTAGAACTAAGAAGAAATCTCCTGACAGTTAGAACAACTAACCAGTGGAACAACTTGCCTCTAGAAGTTATGAATTCTTCAACGCTGGAAGTTTTTAAGATATTGGATAACCATTTGTCTGAAGTGGTGTAGGGTTTCCTGCCTAAGCAGGGGGTTGGACTAGAAGACCTCCAAGTTAAACTCTGTTATCTATTTGTTCTACTCTACTCTACTCTACTCTACTCTACTCTACTCTACTCTACTCTACTCTACTCTACTCTACCCTACCCTACCCTACCCTACCCTACCCTACCCTACCCTACCCGGTTCTATTCTATTCTATTCTATTCTATTCTATTCTATTCTATTCTATTCTATTCTATTCTATTCTATTCCATTCCATTCCATTCCATTCCATTCCATTCCATTCCATTCCATTCCACCAAATATTGGAAAGCTCACATCACTTCTGGCATCCCTAAGCTGCAGTCTTTCAAGTCAACTGAATAAGTTCAATGACCTATTTATGCTCCGTTGATCAGGGCATTCATTCACCCGAATAGGTCGCTTGAAAACTGATAAGATAACCTTCCTATTTATTTCCTTTTTTTTGGGGGGGGGGTATCGATTCTGATTTCTATTAACTCCTGAATCTCTTGCATAGATATTGGCCTTAAGTACCTGGACAATACCTTGTAGTAAAGTTGGAGGTGAATCTAGCTTTTTTTCCACAGAGGCTGAATATTCAAGGAATTTAGAATGAAACTAAAAATGGAAGCATTCAAAAAAAAAAAAAAAAACCCCCAAAACTCAGATCTTGCAAAATCTTTTCTTGGCAAAGCACCTTATGAAATGGGATATTTTCATACTTCTTATCCTTGTCGGTAGTGATTCTCAATCATCCAGATGGTGATTGTCGCAAAGGTGGTTTTTTGTTTTTTTTTTCTCAAAAGACAACTGGACTTTCTTGATTTTCCTTGAAAGCATTTTGCTTTTCATCCAAGGAGGTCTTGTTGATCAGAATTCTGATAATTCTGATAACTGGTCAAAAGGTTCTTATGTTGAAATGTGTCATACCCAGTGGTGAAATCCAAAAACTTTTCCTAGCAGTTCTGTGGGTGTGGCTTGGTGGCCATGTGACTGGATGGACATGTGACCAGGAAAACCAACTATCACACTTTACACAAAAATAACACAAAAGCAACACAACTGACTCACACACAATGCAAAAGCAGCTAGACTTCACACAAAATGGCCCCTGCAACAAGCAGGAACCTCACAGAGTCACTGAGAGCTCAAAAACAAACTATCACACTTTACACAAAAATACCGGTTTGGGCAATAGGTAGTAAAAAAATGCTTTAAAAAGTTTTTTTAAAAAAAGTTTTGATGATCGCATGGCACAGCTGATTGCCACAACCTTTTTTTGGAACCTTTTTTTATTTTTATTTTTTAAAAGCATTTTTTTACTACCTATTTCCCCAAACCAGCAGTAAAAAAATGCTTTAAAAAAGTAAAAAAAAAAAAAGTTCTGACAATCAGCTATGTTGCATGATCATAGTAACTTTTTTTTTTTTTTTACTTTTTAAAGCACTTTTTACTATCAGTTCAGGCGAACTGGCCCGAACCGGTAGCATTTCACCCCTGGTCATACCCCAGCATATAATTTTTATACTGTTGTTGCTCTCTAGCCACATCTAGTGGCCAGAGAGACAAATAACAAGTATATTTTTTGAAGCTGACCCAACCCATTTACCCCTCAGCCCACACTCTCAAACCAAGTGCATGCTGGGAAATCAGACTCCATTTTCCTGGGAAATCAGACTCCATTTCCCCCAAATTAAGAGGGAAGACTCCATCTTAATCTGGGGCACAGGGTCATCCGAGGACAAACCAACATCCCACACACAGAGCATCGCTGGTGAGATTTAGATTGCTTGATTCATTGTTACGTTCAGCGGTAACTCAATACCATCTATCTTTTATTTGGTTCTCATTGTATGTATCCCTGTTTTCCCCAGTTTCACCCTATCCTGTTCTTTCAATAAAGCATCCAGATCTATGCACATAATCTGTTTCATTGGAGGATAGGTGGGTTTAGCTGCATGTCAAGCTGCACACAGACTAACATATAGTGAGGACAGAACAAAATGACAGAATTAAAGCTCAGGCCTTTAACGGCCTTTAGGGTTGCGGAAATTTCCATAAGAAACCACAAATCCTTTGGGTTCAACGTATGATCGAAACCACAGAAATCACGCATGAGTATTTTTATAACTTCTTTACTTATCTATTGTGTGCTGACTTCTTACATAACCAAGCAAAAGTAAGTAATCTATAGATACTTGCTTCAAATTGCACTCAGGGTTCCTCCAATCTTATGGGAGGACCAACTTTGTTCAAATTGTAGGAAGAAAAATCTAGTTTCAAGCCGAGAGAAAGATGCAGGAGCCAATGAATTCGGAGGCAAGCTGCAATTGGAAAGGAGGTCTCCATTTATTTAGGAATCAGTGGCAAAGTTGCTCAGTATTGGTTCTGGGACAGCTGACAGCCTGGTGTGGGCAGTTGAGTGATTTTTATACCTTTGAGATTGAGATGCCTGGTGGAGTTATTTGATTAGATTAGATTCTGTATTCTAATTGTCCCTATTTTTTAAAAAATTTGATTTATATGCCGCCTTCTCCGGAGACTCAGGGCGGCTTACAATGCGTTAAGCAACAGCTTATTGCCCCCACAAACTGGGTCCTCAATTTACCTACCTACCTTAGAAAGGATGGAAGGCTGAGTCAACCTTGAGCCGGGTGAGATTCAAATTTACAGTAATGGCAGACAGCTGGAATTAATCACAATGCTTTAGTCTGCTGAGCCACCAGGCCCTTCACCATTTGGTTTCCTGGATGGGGGTCAAGGCTAGCCTTGGGAAATTCTTGGGAAATTCTGTGGGTTCGTGTTTTCGGATTTAATCCTGTCAATTCAGCCCGTCTCAGTTTTGTAATTGGGGTTACTTGAGGCCATTCTGATTGGAAGGCAGGGACTGCTTTAGCTTCTATGGATGTTTCTTCTTTGCCTTCTCTGAGGGCATGGAAATAGAGGAGGGAGGTGTCTTATGATTCTTCCTAAAAGCTGAATAAATGACTCCCTCTTTTTATTCGCACCAAGCCACACCTGATCCCTGCTCAACAACTCCTTCAATTCTAACTGAATGGTGGGAAATGGAATTAGTTCTATTCACGGGTGGGCTTTAAAATTTTTAGCAAGGGGTTTGGGCATGGCCATGGTACACATGGCTTAGTCAGCCTACTGCACCATGGCGAGGAGATTTTTGCCCTCCCTGGGCTACAGAGGCTTTTCTTGAGCCTCCAGGAGGGCAAAAACGGCCTCCCCAGGCTCTGGAGGCCTATTTCCGATCTTCCCGAACTTCTGTTAGGCCCATTGTTTGCCCTCTCCGAGCCTCCGTATGCACCCTGCACTTGTCTGCATCCAAAACAGGCTGCATGGGGACTCCTGGGAGGAGTAGGGTGGGCAGGGCAGGGCCAGCCAGGAGTGGGATTTGCGGGTTCTCCAAACTGCACAGAATCATAGCTAGAGGGTTTTCCGAACCCTTCCGAATCCCCAGCAGCTCATCCCTGTTTCTATTCTTTGCACTCATCTGGTTGTTAGAACTCCAAGGGTTGGTCATTGGCTCTCTAAGGATCACTGAGGACTATAGAAAGTTAGCACCCACCCCTCTCCTAGAAGAATGAAATATTTTAGGAAATGGTGAAAAGGCAGAATATTATATTTCCCTAAAGGAGGAATGGAGAAGCATGCTCTTGGAAAGCAGCCCCCACCTTTCTTTCTTTCTTTCTTTCTTTCTTTCTTTCTTTCTTTCTTTCTTTCTTTCTTTCTTTCTTTCTTTCTTTCTTTCTTTTTTAAATTTGATTTATATGCCGCCCTTCTCTGGAGACTCAGGGCGGCTTACAATGCGTTAAGCAATAGCCTTCATACTTTTGTATATTTTATACAAAGCCGGCTTATTGCCCCCACAAACTGGGTCCTCATTTTACCCACCTTAGAAAGGATGGAAGGCTGAGTCAACCTTGAGCCTGGTGAGATTTGAACTTACAGTAATTGCAGACAGCTGGAGTTAATTACAATGCTTTTAGTCTGCTGAGCCACCAGGCCTGTTAATTAATAGGACCCAGCAGATATTTTGTGCCCAATGAGAAAGATTGGGCCAGCCTATCTACAAAATAAAAGTCCTTCAGCTCCAGGGGGATGGGATTAAGACATGACCCTTCAGGACATAATAAGATTAACCCACTACCATCTAGCAGCAGAGCTCACCACATTGCACAATCTCTTAAGGACATTGCATCAGCAGTCCAAACTTCAACCAAACCTAGCTCAGACAAACTCCTATAATTTGTACATGGCACCACGGGAGTGTGACAACACCCAATATAATACATGTTCTTGCACAGGAACAGGACGTTCAAGTGCAAAGCCCAAGAGAAGGTATAAATACCCCCCCCCACTCTCAACTCCATGTGGTCAGCTGCCCAGAACTACCTATCTGCTTCTGCTGTCAGACCTGGAAGCCATCTTTTGCATTGGGCCTTCAGGCCTGCCACATTTAGTGCTGTGGGAAACTGGGAGGGGGGATTGTATGGAGCAAGGTTGATATATAGTCATAATAACATTTCTTTCTCAGAGAGTCAAGGACATCTTGCCCTGCACTTGGAGAGCTGGAACTGGGAGGCCTCTCCAGTTGGGATGGTGTTCTGATTGGACCATGTGATGGACTTGTGGGTGCTGAGCAGGGACTTGGATTTTCTGTTGGGTGGAGAAAACCTGGAAGCTTTCAGATTTGGGTTTACCCAGATGTGCCAATAAGACATCTCTAATAAAATGGAACCTTGAGGAATTTCTAGCCTCAGAGTCTTCTTTCGTTAGGGGTGTTACTTGGAACTCTGACATCTGCTTCATCAATAAATAGATCCTCTTTCCAATCAGCTCCAGCCTCCATTTTGTCTCCAGTGCCTTTCTCTCAGCCTGAACCTGAACCAGATGGATATTTCTTCCAACAGGACATTTGGGGATTTATCAGTATCCTCATGGTCACCTGACTCAGAGTGCAAACAGGTGTAGAACTTTCTTAGAACTGCTGAAAACTGCTATGTTTTAAACATAGGAGATCGGCGGTCTTTCATCCCTGCCCCTTTGTTGAGGGAGGGCTGTTCAGTTTTGACATAGATGACCTCTTGGACTCCTCTGTCAAACCAGCGGTCCTCTCTGTCCAGAATGTGGACTTTGCTGTCTTCAAAAGAGAGATTCTTGTCTTCCAGATGCAGGAGGATTGCTGAATCCAGTTCGTTCTCCTGTATTGTGCTGTGCATTTGTGAAATGGTTGTCCTCCCATTCCTCGCCATTCAGATGGAACTGAAGAAGGTTCTTGGATGAGAAGAGCAACAAAGATGATGAGGGGACTGGAGGCTAAAACATCTGAAGAACGGTTGCAGGAACTGGGTATGTCTAGTTTAATGAAAAGAAGGACTAGGGGAGACATGACAGCAGTGTTCTAATATCTCAGGGGCTGCCTCAAAGAAGAGGGAGTCAAGCTATTCTCCAAAGCACCTGAGGGCAGGACAAGAAGCAATGGATGGAAACTAATCAAGGAGAGAAGCAACCTAGAATTAAGGAGAAATTGCCTGACAGTTAGAACAATTCATCAGTGGAACAACTTGCCTCCAGAAGTTGTGAATGCTCCAAGACTGGAAGTTTTTAAGAAGAGATTGGATAACCATTTGTCTGAAGTGGTGTAGGGTTTCCTGCCTAAGCAGGAGGTTGGACTAGAAGACCTCCAAGGTCCCTTCCAACTCTGTTATACTATTCTATTCAATTTGGTAAACCACAAAACTTTAACCAAGAGCGAGTCCTTCTTCAGAGTCTCCTTTCTATTAAACAAATACGTCTGTTTATGTTTTTGTTCCAACTGGTTCCCCCCCCCTCCCCTCTTCTTGATAGACAGTTTCCCCCCAGCTCACTGCTTGCTCTATTCGGTGTACTTTAATTTTGAACTTTAAGATTTTTTTGATTTTTTTTTTTTTTAGCAGTCCATTCAGAAGTGAATTCTCCGGGAAAATTGAGCTTTGTCATGGATGGAAGGTTGCTAAAATAATTGGTCACATATCTTGCATGAAACCTTTCAAAAGGAAGGCAAATGAGAAGGAAATGAAATTCATTTCATACTTCTTCAAGCACGCTAAAAGACTTTCTCGGCAAGTCCTTGGTAAAGTACCACTAGTTTATTGGAGATTCATATAACTACCATCACATTGTGCCTTGTCACAATTTCATATAGGGGGGTGACTGCCTGCCCTGAAGTGACAGTTCTTACCAAGCTTGCTTTATAGGTTGCTTTATAGGTTCCGATCAAAGCATATAGTCCAGTGATGGCTAACCTTTTTGTCATTGTGTGTGTGTACATGTGACAGCATGCCCACGCGCCCGCACCCATAATTGAATGAGTGTGCAACCCCACCATGCAACCTGTCCCCTGTGCGTGTATGCACTTCCTGTGCTCCCCCCACTCCCCGCACATGCACCCCCTGTGACCCCAGCTCCCATCATGCACATGTGACCCCCGCACCTCCATCCCCGCTCCCCCACCCCTGTGCATGCACGCATGTTTCTCGCGTGTGCGGCAGTTCGAAAAATTAGCTGTCTGGCGGAAGGCACACCAGCATGCATGGTGGAGCTGATATAGCCTCTTGAATGGAAATGGATAAACCCAGGGACTGACACAAACACAAGTATTGGACGAATGAAGGTGAATATACATGTCCCGGGATAACTTTGCAGGAGCCAAACTGGGTCGGTCACTGGGACCAGAGGTATAGTCTTCCGAGCTTTTGGATTTGTGCTGGAGCCCATCCTCAGGGTCATCGTTCTGATCCAGCTCCCCAAACACAACAAACCCACTGAAGTGAACTCAAAAGATGCCTTTATTAGGAGTTAGTCGGCAGTCCCAGCAAAAAGTTTCTTTTTCAATGCAGGCTAACAAGTCCGTCTGGCTGGATGATGTATAGTTGTCTGACACATCTATTCATCTCTGCCCCCTGCCTTTTATCCCCAGAGCTATGGTGGGGCTCTGCTAGCAGCAATGGTTCTTCCATCCCAAGGATCGGCCAATAGATTTCCACTGCTCTCCTCTCCTCTGCCTTCTGCGGATCTGCGCATCAGGCACTGAACCCAGCTGTTCCTCCCCTTCTTCATCATCAGCCATCTCCAGACCTGGAAGCTGTTGACTTTCCATTTGAGGACTGACGGACGGCCCAGGCTCCGCCCCCCCTCTCTCTCCCTCCCTCCCTCCCTCCCTCCCTCCCTCCCTCCCTCCCTCTCTCTCTCTCTCCCAGCTCCAGACCCTGACTCCCACTCTTCCTCCTCCTCTTCTGTTTCGGCTGCTGGAGGGGCCGACAGCCGAAAGGCCACAACAGAACTTCTCTCTAGCAGGGCATGTGCTTTGAGTTATTCTGTGTGTGGCATTTATATGGTGCCTGGTTGTGTGTGGCTTTTCAGTTGTTGATTAGGGTGTTGCTGGGCTGGCTATTAAGTTATTGTCTGCCATTTCTTGTGATGCCAAGCCCTCAACTCCAAAGTATTTGGTGGTAAATCAGCACTCCCGTTGACTGACGAGGGTCCCATTTCCCAGGCTTCAATCACTTCTCTGGCTGTTTTTATTCCTGTACGTCCAACAATCTTAGTAGCTACAAAATTGAATATTACACAAGCCAATTTATACCAGCTCATCAAGAACATAACAGATGAGGGCTTGGCAGTTGATGACTTGGTACCCCAATCAACCATTGAAAAATCACACACAATTAGGATCCGTATCAATCAGTGGTGAAATGTAAAATTTGTTACTACTGGTTCTGTGGGTGTGGCTTGGTGGGGGGTAATGTGACTGGGTGGGCGTGGCCAGCTTTTTCTTTTTACTTTTCAAAGCATTTTTTTACAACCTATTTGGGTGAATAGGTTGTAAAATAATCCTTTTAAAAGGTTAAAAAAAGGCTCTGATGATCACAGCTGTGGCCCGTGATTGTCAGAGCCTTTTTTTTTACCTTTTAAAAGCAGGAAGTAACAACATCTGAGGGGGTGGAGCCTCGCACCGCCATCACTACTGCTTCTCTGAACCACCTGCCACAATGACTATCAGATCATCCGATCCAGTCCAAACTGGGAGCATTTCACCCCTGGTATAAATACCACACAGAGACTAGCCCAAAGCATACACTCTGATAGAGAGAAGTTCCTGACGATGGGCTCCAGCACAAGTCTAAAAGTTTGGAAGACTAAACCTCCTCCTGGTGACCGACCCACATTGGATCCTGCAAAAAATATTTGAAGCAAAAAGGGAGTATGAGGGCCGGAGGTCAACGAAGAAGAGAAGGGTGAAATGACAAGGGGAAACACCATGTATTGAATTGAAAAAATGAAGAGAAGGTTTTTTAAAAAAAAAAACTGAGAAATTAATTCCCATTAATCCTTTTTCATTTCTTTTCAACTTAAACCTAAGACTGTGTGAGTCTATGGGTCTCAATTTCCATCCATTCTTATGTTACCATTGGCATGCCTTTTCCATGTCTGATGTAGGACGCTGGCAAGTGGGAAAGCATAGAAAAATTAAGGCGCGTTTTGCTGCACATTGCTCGAATCCATGCATTTTTGTCTTGGGGTTGGGTGTATATTTGTTGTTTGTGTGAATGCTTGAGGGTAGAAAGAAATCAATCAAGTCAGGAAAAGGAAGGAAGGAAGGAAGGAAGGAAGGAAGGAAGGAAGGAAGGAAGGAAGGAAGGAAGGAAGGAAGGAAGGAAGGAAGGAAGGAAAATAAAATAAAATCAGACTTTCCATTCATATACACAAGATTTTCATTAATGTCTTAATTATATTAAAGCTGTCTTCCAGCAGACAACCTAAACATGTATGTATATTTATATAGGGATATGGGAAGGAAGGAAGGAAGGAAGGAAGAAAGAAAGGTAGGAAGAAAAGAAGGAAGGAAGGAAGGAAGGAAGGAAGGAAGGAAGGAAGGAAGGAAGGAAGGAAGGAAAGAAGAAAGAAAAGGAAGGAAGGAAGGAAGGAAGGAAGGAAGGAAGGAAGGGAAGAAGGATAGGAAGAAAGGTAGGAAGAAAAGAAGGAAGGAAGGAAGGAAGGAAGGAAGGAAGGAAGGAAGAAAGGAAAGAAGAAAGAAAAGGAAGGAAGGAAGGAAGGAAGGAAAGGAAGAAGGAAAGGAAGGAAGGAAGAAAAGAAGGAAGGAAGGAAGCAAGGAAGGAAAGAAGAAAGAAAAGGAAGGAAGGAAAGGAAGAAGGAAAGGAAGGAAGGAAGAAAAGAAGGAAGGAAGGAAGGAAAGGAAGAAGGAAAGGAAGGAAGGAAGAAAAGAAGGAAGCAAGGAAGCAAGGAAGGAAAGAAGAAAGAAAAGGAAGGAAGGAAAGGAAGAAGGAAAGGAAGGAAGGAAGGAAGGAAGGAAGAAAAGAAGGAAGGAAGGAAAGAAGGAAGAAAAGGAAGGAAGGAAGGAAGAAAAGAAGGAAGGGAAGGAAGGAAGGAAGGAAAAATAAAATCAGACTTTCCATTCACATACACATGATTTTCATTAATGTCTTAGTTATATTAAAGCTGTCTTCCAGCAGACAACCTGAACATGTATGTATATTTTTATAGGGATAAGCTACAACACATGCAGTTCAGCTATAACTGAGTCATGTTGCATGGTTATGCATTCATTTTATAGTGAAAGAAAAATCTACGTGCAGTCTTTTAGTTTCAGATAAATATAATTCCTGGTATCCATTCATCTCAATTGCAATTGTATAGAAATATGACTGGATTATTTTTCTGGGCAGCTATGGACCTTGGTTTTTTGTGACTCTTCTGGCTACCTGCCATTTTATTTACCCAGAATGCCCCAGGCTAGGCATCTACCCCATTTTTTCAGGTGTCTGGAGGCCAGCAAACAGACTCCAATCCAGAAATTTGATATCCTTTAATTTAACATTGATTAAGAATGAAAATAAAACTCATAATTATTCCACATGTTTAATAGGCCCCGTTACACTTCATTGGGCAATTTTAATAGTGTTCTAAAGATTGCACCACCCAAACTGTTATCCTCGGGCCTAGAAATATTTCTGTATTTTATTGCATTTGAATTGTACTAATGACACTGCAAAGGGACACGGTGGCTCAGTGGCTAAGATGCTAAGCTTGATGGTTCGAAAAGTTGGCAGTTCAGCTGTTCAAATCCCTAGTGCCGCGTAACGGGGTGAGATCCCGTGACTTGTCCCAGCTTCTGCCAACCTAGCAATTCAAAAGCACGTAAAAAATGCAAGTAGAAAAATAGGGACCCCCTTTGATGGGAAGGTAACAGTGTTCTGTGCGCCTTTGGTGTTGAGTCATGCTGGCAGCATGACCATGGAGATGTCTTCGGACAACGCTGGCTCTCCAGCTTTGAAATGGAGATGAGCACCACCGCCTAGAGTTGGGAATGTCTAGCACATATGTGCGAGGGGAACCTTTACCTTTACCTTAATGACAATGAAAGCGTAAGAACAACCATATTGAATCAGGTGAAATCCAATAATGACACAAAGATTTACTTTGAAAGAGGCACAGTGGTTTAAAGACACGGGTAATGGTCTTTGCTCCAACTGTTTGAGTCCCAGCAGTGTATGGTGGGGTGAGCTCCCGTCACTTGCCTCAGCTTCTGCCAACCTAGCAGTTTAAGGCATGCTGCATGCAAGTAAATAAATAGCTATTATTATTATGTCTGAGAGAAAGAGAGTGCAGACAGCTCCTCTTTAATAGTTCCTGGACTATATTAAAGTAGTGTTGCAACCAAGGCCCAAGTAGTGATTACCAAACACAATTCAGTCCTCAACAAAGTTATTTTATTAAAACAGCTGAGAATTAATTCATTCTCAGCTTAGCCCAAAACAAAATTCTTCACAACCAGTCGGTCGGCCTTATCACCAATCTTTGATGTCTTTGGCAACTGGCCAAAACTCCACAAAGTTCAAGAGACATGACAAGAAGAACGGGAATCAACGTTGCTTTTCTACAAAGAACCCAACAGCTTGTTGCTGCTCTTTTAAGCCTTATGGGGGTGGCCAATCATCTTCTGGCCTTACTCCTGAGTTGTCCTTTTTTCTTCAGCTGCTCTTGCCTTTGGCAGCTCTTCACATGTGTGCACTAGGAACAGGCTCTCCCTGTTCCTCTGCCTCTCTGCAGTCCACCTCTGGAGGCTCCGGAGTCCGTGCATCGCTCCCAGATGGCCCTGGCCCCATCTCTGCCTCCGACGATGAGCCCTCATCCTGTTCTGCCCCAGCTACAGACCCCAAAGAATACAGCACACACCAAGTTTGTACAAAACTTAATTTACTAAAATAACTGTCTTTTTCAAAACAAAGGCTGTTAATAAGCTTTCTTAACAGCCTGCAAGAAACCAAAGATAAAGTAATGACAATCTTACTAAGGTTGACAGAAAGCCCAGAAGCAATTTGCAGAGAATCCAGACGTGAACTAAAGTTGTTCCCTACAAATTGCTTCAGTCGGCATTTCTCCTTAAATAGGCTAAGGGGGCAGCCAATTAGCCCCAAGTCTTACTTTCAAGGAAACCTCCTCCTGAGGAGCCACTCCTGCCTTTTGGCTGCTCTGCACGCCCGTGCATTGAGAAGAGGCTCCTCCTCTTTGTCCTCTTCATTTAAAGGAACTTCTGGAGGTTCTGAAGGCCCTGGCTGAATCCCCGCCTCTGGCACCACATCTTCTCCAGCCTCCTCATTGTCCGACTTGAGTGCCAGCTGCACAGGCTGCTGGAGCAACACCACACCAGCCTCCTCGCTTTCAGAGTCAGCTACAATCCGCACAGGCCACTGATGGGCCACAACACATTTGGGCCTTTCCCTGACTCCAGGGCTGGCCCATTGTCCCCTCCAGCCTCTTCACAGTCCTACTCCACTGCCAGGTCTGCAGGCTGCTGGTGGACCACAACGAGTAGAGTGTTCTATAGTAGAGTGATATTATTAAATGTTGTACCTTATGATTCCTGATAAACTTATCTTTTCTTTTATGTACACTGAGAGTATATGCAGCAAGACAAATTCCTTGTATGTCCAATCACACTTGGCCAATAAAAAATTCTATTCTATTCTAGAGTTCTTCAGTTTGGCAAGATTCTGTCTATAGGTGTGAAACAATAAAGAACTCAGCATGGAAATATCACAATGTGTCAGTCTTGGTTTTAGGTCTGATACATGGTGACCGATGAATTCTGGGAGTTGAAGTCCACACATGGTGGCTGAAGAATTCTGGAACTATACGTCTCCCATAGGGGGGTGTATTCCAGAGTTAAGTAGTAAGAGAGGTGAGTAGCCTCAGACCCCTTGCCTTTTTTACTGTGCTGTTTTTCGTGCATTTTGATTGTCATCTTAACCTGAAGTTACTTACTTAGAAAAGCATTATGTGACAGGGCTTTTCTATGAATATAGGAAGGAGATGGTTTCCCAGAAGGGAGGGGCTTCATTCCAGAGGTGGAAGAGGCAACTCAGCTCAGATATCATGTGTCAGAGAAAGAGGATGGAGACAGCTCCTCCCTAATAGTTCACAGAATATACTGTGGATGCAGGTATTAGAGTTTTTAGTCTGGCAAGATTCTGTCTGCAGGTGTGAAACAATAAAGAATTTGGAAGAATGAATTGCTATGTGTCACTCTTGATTTTGGGCCTGACAATATTCCACTAAACAAACACTGCCTTCCATTCATTGAAAGTAACATTTTCTTTTTCCTTACAATGTCCCAGAACCGTAAAATATTTGGGATCCCTCAATAAAACAAATGGATGTTGCAAGAAATGACTAGGGAAATAAATTTCAATAGCGGGTACCCAAAAGTAAGGGAATGAGAAACACTGATAATATAATCAACATAAATGCATTTATGAAACCAGGGTGATTTTAATAAATGAATACTAAGCCAGTATGAAAATTAAAATTAAATTGAAAACAGCATAATGGAAAAATGCACTCCGTAAGAAAAGAGAAGAAATGGGAATTTGTGGAATTGAAGCATATTTCTCAGTGTACGTGTAAGCGTTAAAAAAGAATGAATATCCGTGGTTTTGTTTCTGTCCATTTCTTCATCAGTTTTCACTTTTTAAAAAATTGTCATGAAACGTGCATTTTTTTACACATTTGTCCAAAGATGTGAATTCTTGGGTGTGTTTCATAAACATTTTTGCAAGGCATTTTCATTGATACAGTAAGATTTTGCTTCACACGTCTGTAAGTTTTCCATCATATACATGTAGGTAACTCTTGACTTTCTATCACAATAGAGCCCAAAACTACTGTGCTAAGTGAGACAGTTGTTAAGTGAATTTTGTCTCATTCTCTGACCTTTCTTGCCACAGTTGTTTAGTGAATCACTGCCGTTGTTAAATGAGTAACACAATTGCTAAGTGAATAAGTCTTCCCCATTCATTCCCCAGCTCTTCTTGTGTGTGTATGTATGTATGTATATAGATAGATAGATAGATATCTGTTTTCTGAGGTTTTCACGGGTGTTTGTATGTAGGTCATTGGTTATTCGGGTCTTCTCCCGCATAAAATTGGAAGTGTCTTGGCGACGTTTCGACGAAGTCTCATTCGTCATCTTCAGGCTGGTGTTCTGCCTGAAGATGACGAATGAGACTTCGTCGAAACGTCGCCAAGACACTTTCAATTTTACGCGGGAGAAGACCTGAATAACCAATGACCTACATAGATATAGATATGGATATGGATATGGATATGGATATAGATATAGATATAGATATAGATATAGATATAGATATAGATATAGATATAGATATAGATATAGATATAGATATAGATATAGATGTCAAAGTTTCGGTTTCATCCTCTAACATAAAGTTAATTTCCAAGCATCAAACTTTAGGAAATATTCTCTTTATTGAGTGATGCAGCCATGCCCGACAACCATGCAGACAGTACTGGCCCCTCTAACCAAACCCCCCCCTATTCCTTTCTCATTCACTGCTCCCCATTGGCTGTCTTCCAGATAACTGTCTCTTATCTGTCTCTTCAGCACACAGGAATGTCACCCCTCCCATACATCTCCCAGGAGACTGAATTCACCGAAAAGCTTTTCTAGGTGAAATGTCAAACTTTTTTCCTCATTGCTTCTATGTCAGCATTGGAACACTGAAAATAGATAGATAGATATAGATATAGATATAGATATAGATATAGATATAGATATAGATATAGATATAGATATAGATATAGATATAGATATAGATATAGATATAGATATAGATATAGATATAGATATAGATACACACTTATATATACATATATACCAATGGTGGGATTCTACTGGTTCTACCCTGTTCTGGAAAACCATTAGCGGAGGCAAGAGGCTCCGCCCCACCCACCCCCCCGGATGTCATCACAGACCCTCTGTGCATGCACAGAAGGCTCTGTGCATGCACAGAGGTGGCACGCACACTCACATTTGTGAACTGGAAGCGAAAGTACGTGAATACCACTACTGATACACACACACACACACACACACATACACACACACACGTGTGTGTGTGTGTGTCTGTAGGCTGCTTTGTCTGAGATATATATTTCTTTTGGAAGTGGGCATCAGAATTTCATTTTTCAATGTGTGCCAGTGTGTTCACAGAAAAAAAGTGACGATAAAAGTTATCTTATACTATCAACAGGCACTTGGAAATAAACAACATCTACATATCATTGAAAAGAGACAGTCAACCCCCCTCCCCAAAGGAAACAAAACCACAACACCTCCTCACCAGCAATCAACACCCAAATGAGCACCAAGACTAACACTAGACCAACAATTAAGAAGTAAACAATATCCCAATCAAGGAACTACCAACTCAGACAAACAAACTAACGGTGAACAAAAATCATCAAGATCACTCTCACCAACACTGAGGGCAAGACAGTTTACTATTAGCACTGATGATCGTTCCAAAGGTGCTTTTTCAAGAGGCAACCGGACTTCCTTGTTTGAAGACATTTTGCTTCTCATCCAAGAAGCTTCCTCAACTCTGACAGGATGGTGGGGAATGGAAGGATTTACTGTATTTTCCTTGCAGACAGCTGGTCCTTTGCATCCTTTTGGAGGGTCATTGAAGCACTTGGAGGTTTATCTGTGTCCTCAGGGTCATCTGAGTGGTGCTCCTAGTTCCTGTAGTCTGCAATTTTTTTTTCTGGAAATCCCTTCCTATTCCCACACCATTCAAAGAGTGTCCATCCCAAATTGTATATCTAAAAGCCTGTGGAGATTCTCAGTCACCCAGGTCATGGTTGTCCCAAAGGGGCTTTTTTCAGGAGGCAACTGGACATCTTCAAAGAAAAAACAAGAAAGTCCAGTTCCTCCTGAAAAAAAAAAAACACCTTTGGGACATGACCTAGATGACTGAGAATCTCTACAGACTTTTAGCACTGATGATGTTATCTAGTTGGGTAATGAAACATCTGGAAGAAAAGAGCTAAACTCAAGAGCATCAAAGAGCACCTTCAATCCTGACCTAGAAATTTATAAGCACCCTTTTTATGACCCTGTAATTCAGGGTAGAGTTGTGGCAACTGAATGGAGCTGAGCATTTACTGGTCGGATGCCCTTCCTGATGCCTATTCAGAGTTTGCAGCAGATACGTTCTCTTTATGCCCCAAAAGAGAAACATCTGCTGCTATCTAGGATTGAACTCTCAACCTTTTGAGTGAGAAGCGAGTGTCTTTCTCTCTAGGCCACCACACTGTGGAACCCCGACCTACAAATATTCTCTTCTAATGGGGGAGTAAGCTGCAGCTGGGAGAGGAGGGCAAAGTGGTGCTCTGTCCATCAGAAAGTGCCAGGGAGATAAATACCAGCATCCAAGATGTGCCTTGAAGCAACTTGCATTAATTAAGATTCTATAGCTTGCAAACAATTATGACATAATTAAAGCGAGATTGTTCCTACAGTATACCAATAAGAAATGACTTTTAAGAACTGCGAGCAGTAGTATAATGGTACATCAGGAGTAAAGTGAGCAATATTTACTCGTATTAACACTATTAAAATGGCCTTTTGAAGACAAACTTAGGCTATTATTACACAGAGAAATGTTCACATTTGAAGATATAAGAGCATCACTAATTAAATCTCTTTTCTTTCTTTCTCTCCGGTTTTACATTTGGGGTGTGTGAAGGAATTCTGCTTTAACAGAATCTATTTTAATGGCCTGGAATTAGCTAGCTTCAGAGGGAGAACACTTAGCAGGCGGTGGATATCTGCGGGAGGAACTTTATTAGTAATAGTATTTTAAAGGTCATGAAGTTGCATTTAAGACCTTTTACTGGCACCAAAACACAGGCTCTGGAGTCCTTTAATATTTTGCATCCTGCAAAATTGCAATGAGGAACTAAACTGCTCTCATTAGGGTGTTTTTTTTGTTTTGTTTTGTTTTTTGATAACTTGTTTCTCCATATATAAAAACGATGTTGAGACTCTAGAACCTGTTGTGGTCCACCAGCAGCCTGCGGACCTGGCAGTGGAGTCAGACAGTGAGGAGCTGGGGAGGAAAATGGGCAAGTCCTGGAGTCTGGGAAAGGCCCGGACGAGGGCTCTGTGTCAGAGGCAGAGATGGGGCCAGGGACATCTGAGAGAGATGTGCGAACTCTGGAGCCTCCAGAGTCAGAAAGCAGAGAGGCAAAAGAACAGGAGAAGCCTGTTCCTAGTGCACAGATGCACTGAGCTGCCAGAAGGCAAAAAGAATGACTCAGGAGTAAGGCTAGGAGATGATTGGCCCCTCCCAGAAGGCTTAAAAGAGCAGCAAAGGCACTTGGGCTCTTTGTAGGAAAGCAACATTGCTAAATCTGTTTTCCAGTTGGCGTCTCTTGTTTCTGAACTTAGTGGGGCTTTGCCAAGAAAGGCCTTTGGCAGGGTGCCAAAGAAGATAAAGGTTTGTGATAAGGCCGAAGGACTTTTTCTTGAAGGACTTGTTTTGGAATTAATTTGGACTAAGTTGGGAATGAAGTAATTCCCAGCTGTTATAATGAAATAGGTTTGTTTAAGACTAAATTGTGTCTTGTAATGACTAAGTGAGCCTAGCTCACAACAGAACAGTAATGATGAACCTATGGCACGTGCACCATTGCCCCAGGTCAGATCTCTTTGGCATTTCTTTCATGAGCTTCTATTTCCCTGCAAACGACAAAACAGAAACTCATGAAAGAAAAAGATCTTGCTGCACTGCCGGTGTTGGGATGCCCTGCCTCCCACTGGCCAGCTGGTCTTTGGGTCTCTGCTGCGGATGTGCACATTTCTGTGCATGTTTGCGCATGTCCGAACATGTGCACATTTGTGCATGTCCACACATGCATATGTCTCATATGTGCACATTCACGCATGTGTATGTCCATACATGCACACCTTTCAATTTGGGCATGTATACGTGCACAATTTGGGCATGTGGTGCCTAAAAGGTTGACCATCACTGCTGTTAGGATATGATTTGAGCCTAACAGATTGTCCAGGCAATATATGTGTTCTGTGACTTTAAGTTTTAATGCTGCATCATGCTGTAATGCTGAGTCATGCTATAATTAGTTGTAATTTAACAACGTATTTAAGAAAGGTACTGTAATGTATTCAGTTGATGATAAGCTGCCATTGTGCATGTGTGGGTGGATCTGCTACCATCCGGGTTTGTGAACCAGCGTGAACCAACTACTGTTTGTGTGGTAAGAAGCTTTTTGGATTTAACCAGTAAAGACTTGGACTGTTTAGAAGACTACAAGATTGTTTATTTTCCACTATAAAGAAAACTTTTGATAATCCAGTTTGCATGTATCTCTTATTTCATTGCTCTCAGCAACGTTTCTCTGTGCACTATACTCTGCTGGTTGCTAACAACAATACCCTTAACAACTGCTCTAGAAAGAGGGCAGGGAAGAGCAACAAAGATGATTAGGGGACTGGAGGCTAAAATATATGAAGAACGATTGCAGAAACTGGGCATAGCTAGTTTAATGAAAGGAAGGACTAAAGGTGACATGATAGCATCTTCAAATACTTGAGGAGTTCCTACAAAGATGAAAGGGACAACCTATTTTCCAAAGCACTCGAAGGCCAGACAAGGAAGAACTGATCAAGGAGAGATTCAACCTAAAAATAAGGAGACATTTTCTGACAGGGAGAACAATCAACCCATGGAACAAAAGTTGCCTTCAGAAGTTGTGGGAGCTTCATCGTTGGAAGCTTTCAAGAAGAGACTGGACTGTCATCTTACAGCAATGGTGTAGGATCTCCTGCTTTGATGGGGGGGGGGGTTGGACTAGATGACCTTCAAGGTCCCATCCAACTCTGTTATTCGATTCTATTCATTATTAGTAGACAATTCGACAGTTTTGGGTTGCAATGGTTGGGTTCTTCCCCTGCTTGTTCACAAACAAACACCCTTTTCCTCAGGGATGAAATCCAGCAGGTTCTGACAGGTTCTGACGAATCAGTAGTGGAAATTTTGAGCAGTTCGGAGAACCGGCAATTACCACCTCTGACTGGCCCCAGAGTGGGTTGGGAATGGAGTTTTTGCAATATCCTTCCCCTAGGAGTGGGGAGGGAATGGGGTTTTTGCAGTATCCTTCCCCTGCCATGCCCACCAAGCCACGCCCACCAAGCCATGCCCACAGAACCGGTACTTAAAAAAAAATTGGATTTCACCACTGCTTTTCCCCCTTTTGGCTGTCTATGTCTTCCTCAATCTTGGGTCCTCTACCAAAATTCGAGGTCCCAAAACCTTAGCACAGAAGGTTAGCTGTTCCTACAACTACCTTCTTTTGAACAGAAAACTCTGATGTTGCTCCTGGGGTCTGTGGGAGACCCTCTTCCAGCTAAGGAGTCACAGCCTCAAGTGCTATTACCAGAGGTTGTATGGAGCCGGTTCGCACCAGTTCAGGCGAACTGGTAGCGGTGTTCATGGGTGGGCCTGCCCACCTGCCCTGGCTCCAACTCATGCCATTTAGGCACGTTTTCGAGGCCAGATGCATGCACAATAGGCACACGAGTGAGCAAAACGTATGTGTGGAGGGCTAGGCGCATACATGGACAGAGCACATGCAAAGCGAGCATGCATGCACACGATGAACCGATGATAAAGGTAAGTGAAACCTACCCCTGGCTATTACCATTACAGGAAGTCCTCAACGTATGACCACAATTGAGCCCAAAATGTATGTTGCTACATGAAAAATGTTTTAAGGGAGTTTTGTCCCATTTTGCGACTCTTCTTGTCACATTTACTCACCAAATCACTACATCAATAATCCAGTTGTTAAGTGAATCTGTCCATTTCAAGGTTCCTGATGTTCAGGAACGCTTACTTTTAGTTGCTGATTCCAACTGATTATTCACTGAAGATGTTGACGAGAAACATGTTGTTGTTAGTTGTGAAGTTGTGTTCAACCCATCGCAACTCTGTGGACAACATTCCTCCAGGCCTTCCTGTCTTCTACCATCCTCTGCAGTCTATTTAAGCTCACGCCAACTGCTTCAGTGACTCCATCCAGCCACCTCATTCTCTGCCGTCCTGTTCTTCTTTTACCCTCAATCATTTCCAGCATTAGGATCTTCTCCAGTGAGTCCTTCCTTCTCATTAGGTGGCCAAAGTATTTGAGTTTCATCTTCAGGATCTGGCCTTCTAAAGAGCTGTCAGGGTTGAACTCCTCTAGGACTGACTGGTTGGATCGCCTTGCAGTCCAAGAGACTTGCAGGAGTCTTCTCCAGCACCACAGTTCAAAGGCCTCCATTCTTTGACGCTCAGCCTTTCTTATGGTCCAACTTTCACAGCCATCCATTGCAACTGGGAAAACCATAGTCTTGACTATACACACTTTTGTGGGCAGGGTGATGTCTCTGCTTTTTAGTATGCTGTCTAGCTTTGCCATAGCTTTCCTCCCCAGGAGCAAGTGTCTTTTAATTTCATAGCTGCAGTCCCCATCTGCAATTTGAAGCAGAGGCAAAGAAGATTGTTAAGCAATTTGACCATAGTCTGTGTCTATGTAGGACAGACAGGAGGAAACTAACCATCAGATTGCAAAAACACACACGAGTGGTCAGACGAGGAGATTTGAACTTACTGGTAACTTCATACTGTACTGCAATGAAGAAGGACATATATTCAATTTTGCAGCTACTAAGATTGTTGGACGAGCAGGGACAAAAAGAGCCAGGGAAATGATTGAAGCCTGGTAGACAGGCCCTTCGTCAGTCAAAAGGAGTGCTGATTCACCACCAGCCTATCAATTACTTAGAAGGCGAGGGCTAGGCAGCACAAACAAATGACAGCTAATGACTTTAAAAGCAGTCATCAACACACCCCAATCAACTTCTAAAAAGCTACATACAACAGGCACTATAAACACCAGGCTCAAGGTTGACTCAGGCTTCCATCCTTCCAAGGTGGGTAAAATGAGAACCCAGATTGTTGGGGGCGACAGGCTGACTCTGTAAACCGCTTAGAGAGTGCTGTAAAGCATTATAAAGCAGTATATAAGTCTTAAGTGCTATGGCTAGTGCTATTTATTCACCTTCATTTGTAATATGATCAAAGTTTTTTGCTCGTATGTTTAGAGTGTAATTACCAACCCTTCCCTCCATTACCCTTTGCACAAAACTGCTGTTTATTATTTATTGAGATTGTGTTGATCTTTCACAACTGCTGTACGACATCGGTGAGATATATGGATTTTCTAAGCAGTCTCCCTTCCCGGAATTAACCTGATCAAAATCAGCTTAAACTGATTATTGTAGGATTCGGTGGCCCTGGGCAAAAGTTTCTGATGATCCATTACCCAAAAACCAGGCCTGGGACTTCAAAATGTGTGACTTCTTGTTTGTCAAGTTCTATTGTGACAATTCCTCATCCTCCTTCACAAAAGATGAGACAAACAAATTAAACAAAGGTGAAGCAAATTAAGGCAAATTATACAAACAGAAGCTCAGTGAAGGCAAGTTAAATTAATTAAGAGGAATTAATCTATTCCAAATCTGAGGAGAGGTTATCGCCAGATAGGAATACAAATTCAAATACTCATTAAAGGCATCGAATGCTGAAATCTGATTCAAGATGGGAACAACAGAATGGCAATCATTTCCAGCAGGTTGATTGCTTTGCGGAATATTCTGATGAGCAAATTTTGAGATACAGTTAGGTCTAGTGCATGGGTATCAAACTGAAGGCCTGGGGCTTGGATCCGGTCTGTGGGGAACTTAGCTCTGGCCCATGGGGCCACCCTGGAAACAGTGAAGGACTGGCCCGTGGTGCTTCTCCAGCAAAAACGGAGCTCCCTTCGCTGGCAGAGAGCACATGGCAGCCGAAAACAGGCGCCCCCAACACAAGTGACATTGAGCTGACTATTCCCACGCTGACCATGCCTACTCTGTCCCCCAGAGGTCAAACACAACCCTGATGCAGCCCTCAATGAAATTGAGTTTTACACCCCTGATCTAGTGGTTAAGGCAACAGGCTACAAAGCAGGAGAGTGTGAGTTCTAGTCCTGCCAGGCATGAAAGCCAGCTGGGTGACTTTGGGTCAATCACCAGGAGAGGGTGAGTTCTAGTCCTGCCTTAGGCATGAAAGCCAAGTGGGTGACTTTGGGCCAATCATCAGGAGAGTGTGAGTTGTAGTCCTGCGTTAGGCATGAAAGCCAGCTGGGTGACTTTGGGCCAATCACCAGGAGAGTGTGAGTTCTAGTCCTGCCTTAGGCATGAAAGCCAAGTGGGTGACTTTGGGCCAATCATCAGGAGAGTGTGAGTTGTAGTCCTGCCTTAGGCATGAAAGCCAGCTGGGTGACTTTGGGCCAATCACCAGGAGAGTGTGAGTTCTAGTCCTGCCTTAGGCATGAAAGCCAGCTGGGTGACTTTGGGCCAGTCACCAGGAGAGTGTGAGTTCTAGTCCTGCCTTAGGCATGAAAGCCAGCTGGGTGAATTTGGGCCAATCACCAGGAGAGTGTGAGTTCTAGTCCTGCCTTAGGCATGAAAGCCAGCTGGGTGACTTTGGGCCAATCACCAGGAGATGATGAATTCTAGTCCTGCCTTAAGCTTGAAAGCAGCTGGTTGACCTTGGACCACTCACTCTCTATCTCTCAGTACAACCCACTTCACAGGACTGTTGTTTTGGGAAAACTAGGGGGAAGAAAGTGTGTGTTGCATATGTTTGCTGTCTTGAGTTATTTGTAAAAATAATGAAAGAGGGATACAAATAAATAAAGGAACAAGAGAGTTGTGGATTTTATCTCTCCATTTGATCTACTTTCTATAGCCATTAACCCAACATGGGTTAAAGGTAAAGGTTCCCCTCGCACATATGTGCTAGTCCTTCCTGACTCTAGGGGGCGGTGTTCATCTCCGTTTAAAAGCTGAAGAGCCAGAGCTGTCCAAAGACATCTCCATGGTCAGGTAGCCAGCATGACTCAATACCAAAGGTGCACGGAATGCTGTTCCCTTCCCACCAAAGGTGGTCCCTATTTTCCTACTTGCATTTTTTACCTGCTTTCGAACTGCTAGGTTGGCAGAAGCTGGGACAAGGAATGGGAGCTCACCCTGTTACACAGCACTAGGGATTCGAACCATTGAACTGGCGACCTTTCGATCGACAAGCTCAGCGTCTTAGCCACTGAGCCACCTGGGTCCCACTAACCCAACATGGAGGAACTTCCAGTTACTTTAACACACTGATCTGTCTTAACAGAAGCAGAATAACAGAGTTGGAATGGACCTTAGAGGCCTTCTAGTCCAAGTTCTGCTCAGACAGGAAATGTACTCTTTGTCTAATGTCTTCTTAAAAAGCTCCGATGTTGGAGCACCCACAATCTCTGAAGGCAAGTTGAGAACATTAATTGTTCTCACTGTCAGGAAATTTGTCCTTAATTTTAGGTTGCTTCTCTACTTCACTAGTTTCCACCCATTGCTTCTTGTTCTACCCTCAGGTGGTTTGGAGAACAGCTTGACTCCCTCTTCTTTGTGGCAGCCCCTGAGATATTAGAACACTGCTATCATGTCACCCCTAGTCCTTCTTTTCATTAGACTAGACATATCCCATTCCTGCAATTGATTTTCTTATGTTTTAGCCTCCAGTCCTCTAATCATCCTTGTTGCTCTTCTCTGCACTTTTTCTAGTGTCCAGAGAAGAGCAACAAGACAAAAACACGGATGTTAATTGGTAAGATGTATGTCACAATTAAAATAAAATAAATAAAATAAATAAATGTTGACAATTAACCCCATCCACCTGCTTCACGGAAAAGAGTCTAAGTTAAAGCATTTTCCATCACAAAGTGGTGTGATCTGTGCTGGGGATGAGGTTCCCATCACCTTTCTGGATCATGAATGTTATTCAATTTCTCTGATTATTACTGTCATTAGTTAATGCACCCTAAAATTACGGCGTCTTTCTGCAATCATATCCTGCTGTTGAGTCATACTTGGTGAGCAGTCAATGACAATTCCAAATATTCACAAGTGTGATTGCTAAGCCAAGTATTGCCAATCAAGTTAGGCCTTTGATTTCTAATTTCTAAAGGGAAGAGATTTGCATTTGTCGCTGTTAAATTTTATTCTGCAATTTTCAGCCATTTCTTTTGCTTGTTAAAAAATCACAGCGATGAATTATTTCTCTCTTCTAGAGTATTAACTGTCCTATTCGCCTTCCAGCAACTCACTCAGAACTTGTTCCAGGTTGAAGAATCATTAAGGATTATTCTGGGTTCCATTTTCTTTTTTCCTTTCCCCTTTCTTTAAATATTTTTTTTATTAAACAGCTTGTCTTTAAAAACAACACAAAAAACAATCACACATATATAAAAACAAAACATGTCAAGACATAACATATTGAACATTACATAACATTAATGGTGATTTTACAGCATTTCGTATCCACTTATGTAGTTTGCTTTTGTAGTTCTCTATTCTATCATTTCTATTTACTAGTCAATAGTAGGATAATCACATTACTCCAACATATGTATATATCAATGGTGAAATCCAATTTTTTTTTACTACTGGTTCTGTGGGCGTGGCTTGGTGGCCATGGTGTGGTTTGGTGGGCGTGGCTTGGTGGGCATGGCAGGGGAAGGATACTGCAAAATCCCCATTCCTACCCCACTCCAGGGGAAGGATACTGCAAAATCTCCATTCCCACCCCACCCTGGGGCCAGCCAGAGGTGTCATTTGCTGGTTCTCTGAACTGCTCAAAATGTCCACTACCTGTTCTCCAGAACCTGTCAGAACCTGCTGGATTTCACCTCTGATATATATACAGATTATAATATTCATTGTTAGGAGCCTGTGTAGCGTAGGGGGCTAATGCCTCCTACTAAAGGCAGCAATTAACACCAGCTGCCTGTAATTTCTCTGAGTTCAATCCTAGCCAGGCTCAAGGTCGACTCAGCCTTCCATCCTTTCTAAGGTGGGTAAATTGAGGACCCAGTTTGTGGGGGCAATAAGCTGACTTTGTATAAATATACAAAAGTATGAAGGCTATTGCTTAATGCATTGTAAGCAGCCCTGAGTCTCTGGAGGAGGGCGGCGTATAAATTGAACTAATAAATAAATAATAAACAAATTTACTGAACAAGGTGCTGATGTCCTTTTGGTGGGCTTGTTCTATCTGCCTAAGCTTGACTTCAGATGAGCTTTGAGACTCCAAGTGAGATATCTGGGCTAAAATATGTCTTGGCAACAACCTATATTTTCTGAAATTGCCATGATCAACCTTCATCAATGTCTCAACGGTGGCTTTTTCCACAAGACATTTCTTGTGGAAATTTCTTGTTTTTTCTCCCCCCCCCCCAAGAATGTTTCACTTCTCAAGTTTTCAAAAGAAAGAAAGAAAGAGAGAAAAAGAAAGAAAGAAAGAAAGAAAGAAAGAAAGAAAGAAAGGAAGGAAGGAAGGAAGGAAGGAAGGAAGGAAGGAAGGAAGGAAGGAAGGAAGGGGGAGGGAGGGAGGGAGGGAGGGAGGGAGGGAGGGAGGGAGGGAGGAAGGAAGGAAGGAAGGAAGGAAGGAAGGAAGGAAGGAAGGAAGGAAGGAAGGAAGGAGAGCAGGGCAGAAGAGAAGGTGGCAGGAAGGATAAGAAAGAAAGAAAGAGGGAGGGAGGGTGGGAGGGAGGGAGGGAAGGAAGGAAGGAAGGAAGAAGAGAAGGACAGGAGAGAAGATGGCAGGAAGGAAGGATAAGAAAGAAAGAAAGAAAGAAAGAAAGAAAGAAAGAAAGAAAGAAAGAAAGAAAGAAAGAAAGAAAGAAAGAAAGAAGGAAGGAAGGAAGGAAGGAAGGAAGGAAGGAAGGAAGAAGAGAGGGGCAGGAGAGAAGGTGGCAGGAAGGAATGGAAAGAAAGAAAGAAAGAAAGAAAGAAAAAAGAAAGAAAGAAAGAAAGAAAGAAAGAAAGAAAGAAAGAAAGAAAGAAAGAAAGAAAGAAAGCAGGAAGGAAGGAAGGAAGGAAGGAAGAAGAGAGGGGCAGGAGAGAAGGTGGCAGGAAGGAAGGGAAAGAAAGAAAGAAAGAAAGAAAGAAAGAAAGAAAGAAAGAAAGAAAGAAAGAAAGAAAGAAAGAAAGAAAGAAAGAAAGAAAGTCCACTTGCCTTTTTGGGGAAAAAGCCCCTTTGGGACAACTATGATCTGGATGATTGAGAATCTCCATAGATGACCTTCACCAATGATTGCCATTCATAGGTGATTCTCTCACCCACAATATTCCTCTTCTCCATAGCTCCAAACCATAATATTTCACAATGAATAAACAGCATTTTGAAACGGCTACAGAGTACGTCCAGTGATACAGCCGTTGATTGCAATGCATTGTATGGATGCCAAACATTGTACTGTTTCCTGGTCCGCCTTAAAAAAATCCTTTGTAGAATAAAGATAAACAGTTAAGTGGATGTTTGACTAAGTAAATTAGAGGCTTGCAGCTGTTTTCCTTTTTAAGATTCCAGGCAGCTACCTGAGATAGTCCTTCTGTCTGGGAAGAGGAGCAGAATAAATACATAATAAAATTATCTGAAGCCTAGAGACACAAATGGACACTTTCACAATATTACAGAATAAGCACAGATGGACATTCCGTTCATATCTGCTAAATGAATAGCAAATTCCCCAGAGTCAAAAAACAACAACCCAGAGTTAAGAACAAAGGCATTAACATTCTCATTAATAATTGAGAGCTAAAATACACATATACAGAATTCAAGTGTCAATTCTGAAACGAACCTGGTTTAAGCCATCTTTCACTGTCTCATAGTTGCCATAAGAAGTGATATTCAGACAGTTTGAGCTGATTCGGGCGAACTGGTAGCACCGATGATCAGCTGGCCCCGCCCACCTGCCCCTACTCTATCCTGTCCTTTATATCCTGCTTTCTAGCTCACCTTAATCGTGCAGCACAACTGATTTTCCCTCCCCTCACTGTTCTACTTACCATTGCTGACTTGGAAGGTAAGCAGCTGAGCTTCTAAATGCTCCATTTTGAGCACTGGGTGCAAGGGCTTTAGGTGTGTGCTTGCGCGAAGTGTGCCTCTGCGTGCAAATCTTGCACTTACCGAACTGGTTGTTAAACCGGTAGCATTCCACCACTGGTTGCCATGAACCCTGAGAGGGGAAAGGGAGGGGCGAAAGTAGATAGCTGGCAGCAGTCAAAACAAAAAGTTTTCTTGTGGGAACCAAGGTCATCTCAACAGGTACCATATTTTTCGGAGTATAAGATGCACCTTCCGCCTCCTATAAGGGGGTGAAAATTTAGGTGCATCTTACACACCAAATGTAGCCCTGCCCACCCACTGTCCCCCACCCTTTGGCCTCTGTCTCCCAGCAGTTTACCTCCTTGCAACAAGCAGCAAGAAGAAACAGTTCCTTTCAGCATCAGCACAGCCTAATTAGCACAAGTTGATTGGATCGGCCTCCCGACTGTCAGCTGTTTTGCTCTCAGCTGTTTTGCAAGGGCCTCTGCTGCTTGCTGCAAGGAGGTAAATTGCTGGGAGCAGATTTTTTTTTTCTTGTGCTAATCAAGCTATGCTGAAAACAAAAATGAAAGTAAAGCAGGCTATTTGCTGTTTGCTGCAACGAGGCAAAATTGCTGGGAGGCAGAGGCAGATTTCTTTTTCTCGTTTTCCCCACCAAAAAAGTTAGGTGTGTCTTATAGTCCGGAGCATCTTATACTCTGAAAAATACAGTAATTGTTGAAGGAGGAGGAGAGGAGTGACCAAGCAGTCTGCCAGCTAGTTTCATTGGACAATGTGACGGTGACACCTGGGAGATGGAACTTTTGCTGTTTTAATTAGGTGAAAACTGAGGGAACTTTTAGAGTTGGCTTTTCACCAGCTCTGCCAATATGATGTATCCAATAAACAGGTTCTTTGAAGAATCTACCTTCCTTGGAGTTTTGCTTTTAGTGGGTGGGTTACTAGGAACACTGACACCAAGATTCTATAACATTTCTTTCTTCTTCTTGCAATAGACCTGACTTAAGGACATATTATGAGAATCTGTCTTTCCTGGTTGGGAGCTGATCTTATGTCTATGGAGATCCTCAGTCATCCAGGTCATGACTGTACCAAAGGCGCTTTTCAAGAGGCAACTGGATGTTCTTATTATTCTTTGAAGATGTTTCGCTTCTCATCCAAGAAGCTACTTCAGCTCCGAATGCATAGCTAAACATCTATGGGGCTTCTCAGTCATCCAGATCATGGTTGCCCCAAAGGTGCTTTTTTTCAAGAGGCAACTGGACTTTCTTTATTTTTCCTGGAAGGCATTTTGCTTCTCATCCAAGAAGCATCTTCCATTCTGGAGCTATAACGTGCCACCATGACAAAGTGAATGACACACACACATACCCACAAAATTCAACAGTTCAATCTAAAAGAAGAACTATGTTTTTGAGTACTTGTGAAGCTCCATTCGTGAGAGTGGAAGATACACGTGCCCGCTGCTTGCATCAATGGACCTGTGCCCTTGCACGCATGTTCTGACACTCACATGCCCCCACATGTTCTAGTCCAAGCCTTGCTCAAGCAGGAGACACTGCACCAGTGATGGCGAACCTTTTCAGCACCGAGTGCCAAAAAAGTCACACTGAAATATCATGTACATGTGTGCTCGTCGGGGGTGTGCTCCGGAAAAGCCGAACTTCCAGGTTCTAGTGTGCATGTGCACCCAACTATCAGCTGGCCAGTATACATATGCAGGCCAGATTTTGGCACTGCCGCACGCACGAAGGGATCATGTTCTGGAAAAGCCAAACCTCCAGGTTATGTTGTATGTTAAGGATATTGTTGTTGTGTTAGCAACCAGCAGAGTATAGTGCACAGAGAAACGTTGCTGAGAGCAATGAAATAAGAGATACGTGCAAACTGGGTTATCAAAAGTTTTCTTTATGGTGGAAAATAAACAATCTCGTAGTCTTCTAAACAGTCCAAGTCTTTACCAGTTAAATCCAAAAAGCTTCTTACCACACAAACAGTAGTTGGTTCACTCTGGTTCACAAACCCAGATGGTAGCAGATCCACCCACACACGCACACGATGATAGCACAATGGCAGCTTATCATCAACTGAATACATTACAGTACCTTTCTTAAATACGTTTACAACTAATTATAGCATGACTCAGCATTACAGCATGATGCAGCATTAAAACTTAAAGTCACAGAACACATATATTGCCTGGACAATCTGTTAGGCTCAAATCATATCCTAACATTGTGCATGCACACCCTACAATCGGCTGGCCGGTACACATGCGCACACTGATTTTTGGCACTGCCATGTGCACAAAGGAGAGCTGATCATCGCATGTGCATGCACGCCAGAAACCCAGAAGATAAACAGGCAAGGTCGCACATGCCGGGCGACATGGCTTCATGTGCTACTTTGGGCATGTGTGCCATAGGTTCACCATCATGGCCCTACACCATTTCAGACAAATGACTGTCTATACCTGCCCTCCAACTCTGCTCTTCTGTTAAAGGAAGCTATCAGCATCTTGAATAGCACCAAGAAGCACGATGGCAGGTGATGCACTAAACCCCTCCAAGACTGAGTGGCTGTGGCTGCCGGCGTCCCAATATAGCCAGCTGACGCCATCGCTGACTATTGGGGGTGAGACATTGGACCCAACGGAGAGGGCTCGCAACTTGGGCGTCCTCCTGGACGCACAGCTGTCTTTAGAAGAACACATGACGGCCGTGGCCAGGGGGGCTTTTTATCAGGTTCGCCTGATACGCCAGTTGCGTCCCTTTCTAGATCGGGACTCCCTACGCACAGTCACCCATGCTCTCATGACTTCCCGCCTGGACTACCGCAACGCTCTCTACATGGGGCTCCCCTTGGGGTGCACCCGGAGGCTCCAACTGGTCCAGAATGCGGCCGCGCGGGGAATTATGGGAGCGACGTGGCGCTCCCACGTGACTCCTCTCCTGCGCGAGCTGCACTGGCTCCCGGTGGTCTTCCGGGTGCGCTTCAAGGTGTTGGTGACCACCTTTAAAGCACTCCATGGCTTAGGACCTGGGTACTTGCGGGATCTGGGTACTTGCGGGACCGCCTTCTGCCGCCAATAGCCTCCCACCGGCCAGTACGCTCGCACAGAGAGGGCCTCCTCCGGGTGCCGTCGGCCAGACAGTGTCGGCTGGCGACCCCCAGGGGGAGAGCCTTCTCTGTGGCGGCGCCCGCCCTCTGGAATGATCTACCCCCGGAGATACGCAGGATTCCAGATCTCCGGACCTTTCGTCGGGCCCTTAAAACCCATTTGTTCCATCTAGCTGGGCTAGCTTGATCCCATCCTCCGTTTTTAAATTTGACATTGATTTTAAATTGGGTTGTTTTAATTCTCGGCCGAATAATATTTAATAATTTTTAATTGTTTTTAACTTTTGTATACCATGTTTTATTCTGGCTGTTCACCGCCCTGAGTCCGCAAGGAGAAGGGCGGTTTATAAATTGAAATAATAAATAAATAAATAAATAAATAAATAAATAAATAAATAAATAAATAAATAAATAAATAAATAAATGCAGCTTTCAGAGCAGTGATGACACATGTGCTGAAAAAAATGACACCATGAACTGCTCCCACCACTGCTTTTTTTTTTAATTGATTTATATGCCGCCTTTCTCCGGAGACACAGGGCAGCTTACAATGCGTTAAGCAATAGCCTTTGTACTTTTGTATATTTATACAAAGTCAGCTTATTGCCCCCACAAACTGGGTCCTCAGTTTACCTACCTTAGAAAGGATGGAAGGCTGAGTTAACCTTGAGCCTGGGGAGATTCGAACTTATAGTAATTGCAGACAGCTGGAGTTAATCACAGTGCTTTTAGTCTGCTGAGATATCCAGGCTCCAGGTTTTCTGCACCAGCTGAAGCTTTCAAATATTCTTCAAGGCCCGTTCCATGTAGGATGTGTTGCAATAGTCCCATCTGGAGCAGGGGTGGGTCCCACTTACTTTTACTACCGGTTCGCAATGGGAGCACACTTGCTTCATGCGCGCACACTTCTGAGCATGCCCAGATTGTCAGTGATGACATTGGGGCAGGTGGGCAGAGCCTCCCGCTGCCATTACTACCGGTTTTCAAGAACCGGACCGAACCGGGAGCAACCTACCACTGATCTTACTAAGTGACTGCTTTTATAGCCAAACAGATTTCCAAGAGATCCAACCTAGAACTAAGGAGAAATTTCCTCGGAGTGAGAACAATTAATCATTGGAACAACTCGTCTTCAGAAGTTGTGGGTGCTCCATCACTGGAGGTTTTTAAGAAGAGTCTGGACAGCCAATTTTCCAGAATGGTATATGGCTGTAATGGCGAACCTATGGCATTCATCCAGAAGTGGCACACAGAGCCACCTCTCCGGGAACACCAGCCATCCTCCGTTGCTTTTCCGGGTTCCAGAGTGCGAATGTGTGCCGTGCAGCTGCTCTTTGCACAAGCGTGACCACCGGAAACTGGAAGAGCAATTCCCCAGCATGCATTTGAACCAGGGATGAGTTTTACTTACCTTTACTACCAGTTTGCAACGGGGCCGCGCCCAACTATCAGCTGGCCAGTGTTCATGTGCAGGCCAATTTTTAGCACTGAAGGGATTGTGCTCTGGAAAAGCCGAATCTCTGGGTTCTGACGCATGTGGGCATGTGACTATTAGCTGGCCTGTGTGAATGCGCACACGGCGTTAGCTTCGCTTGTCCATGCACACGCTCTTCTGAGCATGTGCAGAAGTGTTTTGATGACGTCGGGGTCGGTGGGCTGAGCCTCCTGCTGATTTTACTACCGGTTTTATAGAACCGGTGCGAACCGGAGGCAATCCACCACTGATGTGGACACTGGGAAACTGAGCTTCTGATTTCCAGTGTGCGCATATGTGCTGGCCAATTGGTCTTCGTGCATGCAAGGGTGCCAAAAACCAAGAGATGCATGCCCACTGGGGAGTTTCTCTTCCGGTTTTCAGCATTCCCACACACGTGGGCATGCACTCCCGTTTCAGCACTCAGATTTGCCAACGCTGGTATAAGGTTTTCTGCTTGAGAAGTGGGTTGGTCTAGAAGACCTCCAAGATCCCTTCCAGATCTATTGTTCTATGTTCTAGTTTCCAAATAAGAATCTAAAAAGCAGCCCTTTCTGCAAACTACAGATTACAGTCAAATGTCCCGATGTCTTGAACAGCTGCTTCTCCACAAACACACCGTCTTATATTTCTACCACAGAAGGTTTCCTCTTCATAACATAGTTATGAACTCATATTCAAACATAGGAGGTGTTTTAATTGCAAGTACCGTATCAATCATTTGAATCTCATTTAAATAAGGGCGATGAACGCGAGGTCTCACGTAGACTGATGCAACTAGGCAGAAATTCACATTTTCGTTGGGTATTTCTTGGAAGAAATAAAAATACGCTTCTCATATTCTCTTCTTTCCATCCCGTTTCAAGGCAGGTTGAACTGCCCTGCTGTTTAACACACGGGATTGTTTAAAATCCCTTGATAGCATAGCAAGACTTAGAAATGTCGAGGCTTAATCAGGAGACAAGATGACAGAGGATGCAAAAAAATAGCTTTCTAATACTTGCAAAAATAGGTGAATCCCATTAAAGGAGAAACAGTATCAGCCGCTGTTCCTTAATTGAGTGGTGAAAGCGAGTTAACGGACGCATGATGTAGTATAAATTAAAATGCCATGAAATCCTGATTGTAGAAAAGTTCAGTCTAAATAAAAGGGAGCACCGATCATCATATCCTAGTCAAAGTTGTCTTTTAGATAATTCCATTCTGCCCATCCATGGAGCAGGGAAATTTCTTTCTTTCTTTCTTTCTTTCTTTCTTTCTTTCTTTCTTTCTTTCTTTCTTTCTTTCTTTCTTTCTTTCTTTCTCTTTCTCTCTCTCTCTCTCTCTCTGTCTGTCTGTCTTTCTCTTTCCCCCTCTCTCTCTCTCTCTCTGTCTTTCCCTCTCTGTCTCTCTCTGTCTTTCTCTCTGTGTGTGTATGTGTGTGTGTCTCTCTCTGTCTCTTTGCCTCTCTCTCTCTCTGCCTCTCTCTCTCCTCGCTCTCTCTATTTTACTCTCTCTGTTTCTCTTTCTCTCTGTCTCTGTCTCTCTTTCTCTTTCTTTGTGTTCTTCTCTCTCTCTCTCTCTCACTCTCTGTGTGTCTCTCTGTCTCTCTCCCTCTCTCTTTCTCTTTCTCTCTTTCTGTCTCTGTGTCTTTCTCTCTCTCTGACTTTCTCTGTCTCTCTGTCTCTGTCTCTGTCTCTGTCTGTCTGTTGGTCTCTCTCTGTGTGTCTTTCTCTTTCCCCCACTCTCTCTGTCTTTCCCTGTCTTTCTCTCTCTCTGTCTTTGTCTCTCTCTCTCTCTCTCTCTCTCTCTCTGTGTATGTGTTTGTGTGTCTCTCTCTGTGTCTCTCTGCCTCTCTCTCGCTCTGCCTCTCTCTCTCCTCGCTCTCTCTGTTTTACTCTTTCTCTCTCTTTCTCTCTCTCTGTCTCTCTTTCTCTCTCTTTGTGTCCTTCTCTCTCTCTCTCTCTCTCTCTCTCTCTCTCTCTCTCTCTCTGTGTGTGTGTGTCTGTCTCTCTCTTTCTCTTTCTGTCTCTGTGTCTTTCTCTCTCTCTGACTTTCTCTGTCTCTCTGTCTCTGTCTTTCTGCCTCTCTGTCTCTGTCTTTCTGCCTCTCTCTCTCTCTCTCTCTCTCTCTCTCTCTCTCTCTCTCTCTCTCTCTCTCTCTCTCTCTCTGTGTGTGTGTGTGTGTGTGTGTGTCAAACCTGTCAAACCTGACCATCACCATGTAGAATTCACTTTGAGGAAAAGAGGTGAACCAGCCTAGCAGAACAATAACAGAATAACAGAGTAGGAAAGGACCTTAGAAGTCTTCTAAAACCCTTTGCTCAATCAGGAGACTCTATACCATTCTGGACAAATGGCTTCCAATCTCTTCTTGAGAACTTCCAGGGTTGAAGCACACACAACTTCTGAAGGCAAGTGTTTCTACTGGTTTATTGTTCTCACTTCAGAAAATTTATCCTCGGCTCTGGGTTGGATCTCTCTTTGATGAACTTCCATCCATGGATTCTTGTTCTGCCTTCAGGAGCTTTGGAGAATTGGTTGAACCCTCTCCTTTGTGGTGGCCCTTTAGATATCGGAAGATTGCTATGATTTCTCCCCAGTCCTTCCTTTCACTAGACTAGACATACCCAATTCCCCAACCGTTCTTCATATGTTTTAGCCTTCAATCCCCTACTTATCTTCGTTGCTCTTCTCTTCACTCTTTCCAAAGTCTCAACATCAGAGTTTCTGGTGAGTTTCAATTTTTTTTTACTACCAGTTCTATGGGCGTGGCATGGCTTGGTTGGGCGTGGCATGGCTTGGTGGGTGTGGCAGGGAAAGGATCCTATAAAATCTCCATTCCCTCCCCACTCCAGGAGAAGATTACTGCAAAATCCCCATTTTCTCCCGATCAGCTGGGACTTGGGAGGCAGAGAATAGATGGGGGCGGGGCCAGTCAGAATTTTTACTACCAGTTCTCTGAACTACTCAGAATTTCTGCTGCTGGTTTTCCAGAACTGGTCAGAACCTGCTGAAACCCACCTCTGGGTGTATCTTATAAAAAACAACGTAATATAAACATAAGATACCAATTGGAGAAGGCAGTGTAAAAGATGAGAAGGATAATAGCAATGGCAATAGCACTGGCAATAGCAGAGAGCTTTCTCTGTGGGGGCACCTACTATCTGAAACGAGCTCCCCCCGGAGATACGGAGGATCCCGGATCTGCACACCTTCTGCAACGCTCTTAAGACCTTTTTATTTCACCAGGCGGGCCTGGCCTAACCTCTCTTTCTCTTTTAGTGTTAAATTTTAATCTGTTTTAAATTGTTTGGGGTGTTTTAATTCTGTCTGGGCCAAATCTATTTAATTTGATTTTATCTGGGTTTTTAAATTTTGTATACATATATTTTTATTGTTGGCTGTTCACCGCCCTGAATCCTTTGGGAGTAAGGCGGTATACAATTATAATAAACCTAAACCTAAACACTTAGACTTATATACCGTCCTCTCTAGGCCATTTACAGAGCCCTCTCTAAGTGGTCTACAGAGTCAGCATGTTGCCCCCCCAAAAGCTGGGTCCTCATTTTACTCACCCCAGAAGGACGGAAGACTGAGTCAACCTTGAGTTGGTGAGATTTGAACTGCCGAACTGCAGCTAGCAGCCAGCTGAAGTAGCCTGCAGTGCTGCACTCTAACCACTGCACCACCTCGGCTCTTCTAATAATAATGACACAGACCTACTATGTGGGTAAATATCCTTAGACATAAGACAATGCTGTAGTAATTAGGTGTTCAGCAGAGTAATGGTACAAGGGGGAAAAAAACTTTGTGTCTAGTTGACTGTCTTATCAAAATGTACATGACTTGGTCTTGGAGAACACTAATCAGCAGCCCTGTCCTTGACAGAGAAGATTACAGAAAGGAGAAGAAGAAGAAAAAACAAAAACAAACCATGAACTTAAGTGTTACAGAAAGACAAAAAGGATTGCCGAAATCATGAACCTAGGAGAATAAAAGAGCAACAAGAGAACACTCCATCTATCCATTCAATCAATTCCCTTCAACATCAATTGCTTCCTTTTATTGGCTTCAGGTGTCATTCGTCCTAGTTTTTGTTACTCTATTTGATGTTATTTGTATTCCATGTTATGAAACTCAGCGTGATTTATTTCCTACCTGGCTTAAGATTTGGCTTGGTCTGTCTCAACGTTCATTCATTTTTGACTGCTGAACGGGAAACCCTACTGGGAGCATTGTCTCTATTTGCATCTTCATGAAACATTACTACTATTGATACTGGGGAAAAGAGGGGAGTTCTGACAGAGCCCAGTATTTCACATCGTCCAGCTGATAAAGCTAGAGGGATATATTTTCTGGGGGGGGTGGGGGCAAGGGCAGTACTTTTTTCATCAAAATATCGAATAGCTGGCAGCGTTGCAAAACCAGTAGAGTACAGAATAACAGAATTGGAAGGGACCTTGGGATTTGTCTAATCCACGGGTGTCAAACTTGATTATATTGAGGGCCATATCATGGTTGTTTTTGACATTGGGAGACCGGGGAGGGGGCTTGGCTGGGAGTTGGCATGTCCATGGTGGGTACGTCCATGGTGGGTGTGACATGGGACTCGTGTCAGGGGCACCGGTAGTGGCTAAGTGCTAAAGCAGGACTTCCCTGAGACCCTTCCTCACTCACAGTATAATCCTCCCTCCCTCCCTTGCTTCTTCCCTCCCTTCTCCCCTTTCTTCCTTCCTTCCTCCCTCCCTCGCTCCCTTGCTCACTCCCTTCTCCCTTCCTCCCTCCTTCCTTTCCTTCCTCCCTTCCTCCCTTCTTTCCTTCTTTCCTTCTTTCCTTTCCTTCCTTCCTTCCTTTTCTTCCTTTTCCTTCCCTCTTCATTCTCCCTTCTTCTTCCTACCCCTCTTTCCTTCTTTTTCCTTCCCATCTTTTTCTTTGTCTTTCCTCTTTCCCTTTCTCCTTTCCTGTTCCTTCGTGCGTGCTCAACTGCAAGAGGGGAAACATTTCTCCTTTTGTTTTGTTTTTTAATTTGCTTTGATAGCCCTCTTCCAGTGAAAATGGAGCTGGGGGGGCACAGATGCCCCCTCCTGTGCCCCATTTTCGGCCACAATGACCTCCTGCAGTCCTCTGCCAGTGAAAACAGAGCTCAGGGGCAGTGGTGAAATCCAAATTTTTTTGCTACCAGTTCTGTGGGCATGGTTTGGTGGGTGTGGTGTGCTTGGTGGGCATGGCAGGAGAAGGATACCGCAAAATCCCCATTCCCTCCACACTCCTGGGGGAAGGATATTGTAAAATCTCCATTTCCACCCCATTCTGGGGACAGCCAGAAGTGGTATTTGCCGGGTCTCTGAACTACTCAAAATTTCCGCTACTGGTTCTCCAGAACCTGTCAGAACCTGCTGGATTTCACCCCTACTCAGGGGGCACACAGCCCCCGAGCTCCGTTTCTGCTGGCAGAGGCACCACAGGCTGGTCCTTTCCTGTTTCCAGGATGGCCCTGTGGGCCAGATCTAAGCACCCCATGGGCCAGATCCATCCTGCGGGCCTTGAGTTTGACACCCTTGTTTAAGTCCAACCCCCTGCTCCTATGCCATTCTGGACCATTGCCTGTCCTGCAGTGAAAATCCAATTGTGAAATCTGCAGTGAAAATCCAATTGCCTCTTGAAAAAGCACCCTTGGGACAACCATGACCTGGATGACTGAGAACCTCCTTAGACAAATGTCACAAGAAAGCGGACATCGATTTATTCTCCACAGCACCTGAGGGCAGAACAAGAAGCAATGGGTGGAAGCTCCATAGAGGAAGATCCAATCTGGAAATAAGGAGGAACTTCCTGACAGGGAAAATAATTCATCAGTGGATTAATTTATCTCCTGGAGTTGGGGGTGCTCCATCACTGGAGGTTTTCAAGAAAAAGATTGGACAACCATTTTTCCAGGATGATATAAAGACTCCAGGGGGATGGACTTAGAAGACCTCCAAGCAGGGGTGAAATCCAGCAGGTTCTGGAGAACTGGTAGCGGAAATTTTGAGCAGTTTGGAGAAGCAGCAAATACCACTTCTGGCTGGCCTCGGAGTGGGGTGGGAATGGAGTTTTTGCAATATCCTTCCCTCATGACTGGGGAGGGAATGGGGATTTTGCAGTATCCTTCCCTGGAGTGGGGTGGGAATGGGGATTTTGCAGTATCCTTCCCCTGCCACGCCCACCAAGCCACGTCCACAGAACCGGTAGTAAAAAATATTGGATTTCACCACTGCCTCCAAGGTGCCTTCCATCCCTCTGATTTGATGAGTCTACATTGCCTTCTAACTCTGATCTGCCTTAAAACACTGATAGTGGCTTACAAAACATCAAAGGTGCAATTAAAAGTTAGTTGAAAATACAACACACAACTGCTCAGATAAAGAACAGTTGATATAAGAGCCTCAGATAGCTCGGCGGGCTAGATAGCCTGTTATTAACACCCAGCTGTCTGCAATTATGCGAGTTCGAGGCTCAAGGTTGACTCAGCCTTCCATCCTTTCTAAGGTAGGTAAATTGAGGACCCAGTTTGTGGGGGCAATAAGCTGACTTTGTATAAATATACAACAATATGAAGGCTATTGCTTAACACACTGTAAGCCGCCCTGAATCTCCGGAGAAGGGCGGCATATAAATCTATTTTTTTAAAAAAAGCAATCATAGTAACCTTGGAAACACACACACACACACACACACACACACAAAACTAGTGTTCCACAAGCATCCTAGCCCTGGGCCTAGGAGCAGAGCCAGACATTAAGGTACTACAAGACTACTTGAAGACTAGGATCTATATGCATTTCCAGAGGAATGTTACAGGTAGTTCTCAATTTACAACCAGTTGCTTAGCAATGATTTTAAGTTATGGTGGACCTCAAAAAAAAAAAAAAAAAAAAAAAAAGCTACTGATAACATAAATTTGAAGTTTGGACAGTTCCCCCCTTCCATAGTTTGATGATTGCAATTTGGGCACTCAGCAATCAGCTCAAATTGACTGTGGTTTACAGCAGGGGTAAAATGCTCCTGGTTTTGACCAGATCACCCGATCCGGTAGTGATGGAGGTGGGTGGTTTGGAGAACCAGTAGCAAAAATCCCTGCCCTCCCCCCGCCATACCCAGCTGAGCTGCACAATCATCAGAGGCTTTTTTTTTTTTTTTAACTTTTAAAAGTATTTTTTCTACAACCTCTTTGGTCCAAAAAATGCTTTTAAAAGTAAAAGAAAAAAGAAAAAAGACTCTAATGATTGTTCAGCTCAACCAGGATCGTCAAAGGCTTTTAAAAGAAAAAAAAAGCCTCTGACGATCAGGCAACTCAGCTGGGATCGTCAGAGCTTTTTGAAAGCATTTTTTACAACCTCTTCCCCGAAGAGGTTGTAGAAAAAATGCTTTTAAAAGTTAAAAAAAAATGGCCATGCCCACCCAGTCACATTACCCCCACCACCAAGCCACGCCCACAGAACCAGTAATAACAAATTTTAGATTTCACCACTGGTTTACGGCAACCCATACTCACTGGACTACAATTTATAATGTTTTTTTATAAGAGCTTACTTCTGATTTCTGGCCAAAAAGCACCCTTGCAGACAAAGGATTCATTTAAAACCCACGCTTTCGCTTAATGTGCGAAGTTCCACTTAAGGACCATAGTGATTCGTTTAAGGACTGCTACAAAAAAAAGTCATAATATTGGTGCCCCGATTTAACAACTGGCATGACTTAGACCCGTGATGGCGAACTATGACACGCGTGCCACAGGTAACACACAGAGCCCTCTCTGTGGGCATGCGAGCTGTTGCCCCAGCTCAGCTCTGCCACATGTGCCTGCGCCTCCCGCCAGCCAGCTGGTTTTTGGCCTTTTGCCACACATGCTGGAGATGTGCACGCATGCGCGGGGGGCAGGGGCATGCATGGGGTGTGTGCATGCGTGGGGTGGGGCATGCGTGTGGGGGGGTCATGCACGCATGTGCAGGGGTGGGATGCAAACTGGGTCGTGCGTGCACGGGGGTCCCGTGCACATGCATGGGATCATATGTACATGCACAGTGGCGGGATGCACACGGGGGGGGGGTCACACACGTATTGCATTATGGGTATGCATCAGAGGTGGGTTTCAGCAGGTTCTGACCAGTTCTAGAGAACCGGTAGCAGAAATTTTAAGTAGTTTGGAGAACCAGTAGTAAAAATTCTGACTGGCCCCACCCCCATCTCTTCTCTGCCTCCCGAGTCTCAGCTGATCAGGAGGAAATGGGGATTTTGCAGTATCCTTCTCCTGGAGTGGGGTAGGAATGGAGATTTTGCAGTATCCTTCCCCTGCCACGCCCACCAAGCCATGCCCACAGAACTGGTAGTAAAAATTCTGACTGGCCCTGCCCCCATCTCTTCTCTGCCTCCCGAGTCCCAGCTGATTGGGAGGAAATGGGGATTTTGCAGTATCCTTCCTCTGCCATGCCCACCAAGCCACACCCACCAAGCCATGCCACACCCACCAAGCCACAACCACAGAACCGGTAGTAAAAAATTTTGAAAAACACCACTGGTGTGCATGCACGCACACGCTTTAGGGACTTGGCTCCGAAAAGGTTAGCCATCAGTGACTTAGACCTTAATTCCAGGCTCAACTAAGCTCATAAATCGAGGACTCCCTGCCCTGAAGAGGGCAGGGGCTGCCACAGAGAAGACATACCTCCTTGGTTCCCACAAGAAAATAACATTTAATTCATAAAATTAGAATCTGAAATCTTCGATACTCGGGAAGCAGGCTTAGAAGTTGCATCCGGCCTTGCCCTCTGCTACATGGTTATATATATTTGTGTAGAAAACTCAACAACTTTTCAGCAGCCTTTGAAGGAGCATCTTTTCAGAGAAAGGGCCTTTCCCCCACCCACTCCCCCTTCAACTACGTTAACGGGGTAGGGGTGAGAGTAGGTTTGTTTGCTTGTTGTCCTTTATTCAGTGATATTCGATGTGTTGGGTTGATACCTTGCTTCGACTGCTAGGATTTCACAGCGACTTACCGAAAAGAAAAAAAAATCATTAATCTGGTTCTTTTGAAGTGTTATACAAAGAGGGCAGTAGATACGACTCTTCCTGAAGGCGAACCAAGGAGCAGAGAGAAGGAAAGCAAAATAAATTCAGAAGCCATGAAAAATGAAAAGGGAAAACAGTGTGTCTGGAAAAGAGGAGATGAGAAGAGAGAGACAGAAAGGGAAAGGAGGAGAGGGGAGGGGAGGGGAGGAAAGGGGAGAAGAGAGGAGAGCAGAGCAGAGCAGAGGAGAGAGGAGAGGGGAGGGGAGGGGAGAGGAGGAGAGGAGAGAGAAGAGATGATGGGAGAGGAGGAGAGGAGAAGAGAGGAGAGGAGAGAGAAGAGGAAGGTACAGGGGAGGAGAGAACAGGAGAGGAGAGGGGAGGGGAGAACAGGAGAGGGGAAAGGAGAGGAGAAGGGAGGGGAGAGGAGAGGAAAGAGGAGAGGTGATGGAAGAGGAGAGGAGGAGAGGAGAGGAGAGGAGAGGAGAGGAGAGGAGAGGAAGGTACAGGGGAGGGGACAACAGGAGAGGAGAGATCAGGAGTGGAGAGGAGAGGAGAGAAGAGAGGGGAGGAAAAGGGACCAGGAAAGGGGAGGGGAGAGCAGGGGAGGAACAAGGGAGGTGAGCTATGGGGGAGGAGAGGTACTGGGGAGGGGAGGGGAGGAGAGGAGACAAGAGAGGGAAGGAGATAGCAGGTGAGTACAGGGAAGGAGAGGGGAGGGAAGGGAGACCAGTGGAGGGACAAAGGAAGGAAGCTACAGAGGAGGGAAGGGGAGGGGAGGAGAGAAGAGAGGGCAGGAAAGGGGACCAGGAAACAGGAGAGCAGGGAGCAACAGAGGAAGAGAGGAGAGGAGAGGAGAGGAGAGGAGAGGAGAGGAGAGGAGAGGAGAGAGGGGAGAGAAGAGGAGGGAAGGGGAGAGCAGAGGAGGATAGGGGAAAGGAGGGGAGGAGAGGAGAGAAGAGGAGAGGAGAGAGGGGAGAGAAGAGGAGGGAAGGGGAGAGCAGAGGAGGACAGGGGAAAGGAGGGGAGGAGAGGAGAGGAGAGGAGAGGAGAGGAGAGGAGAGGAGAGAGGGACAAAAGCAAAGAGGAAGGAAGAGGAGAGGATTGCAAAAAGAAGAAATTGAGAGATCAACACAAAAACTTTAACCAATGTCTGTTGAGACTGTGATTTCTAGTCCCACTTTAGGCGTGAAAGCCAGCTGAGTGACTTTGAGCCAGTCATCCTCTCTCAGCCCAACTCACATCGGAAGACCGTTGTCGGGGGAAATAGTAGGCGGAAGGAGTGTCTTGTGTGTTTGCCACCTTGTGTCATTTGTGAAAATAATAAAAGCGGATTATAAATAAAGAAATAAATCACAAATAAATAAAATGCTCTCTGTGGAGCATGAGGTGTTTTTTTTTTACATCCGCCGCCAGAGGAGAGCAGCCTCAATCCATCCTCCTTCTGTCCCCTCCGGTTTGATCCCCGATTTTGTGTGGGGTGCCTGTGAAACCAGGAATAGCATTTGTTTTCCCCCTTAATATATGGGTAATTGCATCTCTGGGTGGGGAGGAGGAGGAGGAGGAGAAGAGGGAAGTGGGGGGTGGAGTGCGAGAAAGCTGGGGAGAAGGCTGTTAATTAAATCTGAAGACGAGCTGCTGCTCTTTGCAGCCGAATTAAAAATAAAATACCAATTGAAGTTTAATTAGTGTCTTTGCTTACTTGTGCATTCAAAACTTGAAAGATGACTCCGCGTTTGCCTTGTAAGCTCCCGTAGCTAAGAGACGATTGCGGAACTGGAGTGTTATTTGCCACGTTGTGTATCAAATGCCTCCAGTGAGATGGGGAAGTTTGATGACCGTGAGTGACATCCCAGGCCTGATTTACTGTGTTTCCCCGAAAATAAGACCGGGTCTTATATTAATTTTTGCTCCAAAAGATGCATTAGGGTTTATTTTCTGGTGAGGTCTTATTTTGGGGGAAATACGGTACTAAATGCACCCATCTGGCTGACAATCTTAACTGGGGCTTATTTTGGAGGATAGTTCTTATATTATGAGCATCGTGAAAAATCATGCTAGGACTTATTTTCCGGTTGGATCTTATTTTCGGGAAAACAGGGTATCTCTCTATCTCTCTACAGCCCTACCTACCTACCGTATTTCCCTGAAAATAAGACACATTTTTCAGTACCCTTGCAACTTTAAATGGTCACTAAATGGACTGTTGTAAATCGAGGACTACCTGTGTATTTATTCTAGAATAAATATCTAGGTCTAGAAGGGAGTTTGCAGAGAGGGGGAGGAGGATTGTGGGGTCTGTGGTGCTCTCGGAGCTTGGTTATTCCCTTGCAGACGTTTCATTACCCATCTAGGTAACATCATCAGTGCTAGAAGGGAGGGGGTTTAGGGAAAGGAGGTGGAGGTAAAGGAGGAGGAGGAGGAGTGTGAAGTCTGTGGTGCTCTCTGAGCTTGGTTGTTGTCTTGCGGGCATTTCATGACCAAACTAGATAGCATCATCAGTGCTAGAAAGGAATGGGATTTGGGGAGGAGGAGGAAGAGGGGGGAGGAGGAGGACTCTGGGTTCCTTGGTGCTCTCTGAGCTTGGTTGTTTTCTTTCAGACATTTCATTACCCATCTAGGTAACATCATCAGTTACCTAGAAGGGAGTGGGGTTTGCTTTCTTTTTATATATATTTGCCCTGTCTGTGTTAGTGGGAGTCTTCTTGATGATTAGGCTGTTGTATTGTTTGTCTGAGTTGTTACTTCCTTGATTATGGTCCCAGTCCCTAACTCTAACTCTAACTCTAACTCTAACCTTAACCCTAACCCAATCTCTACTCAGAAACGAAACGAAACGAAACGAAACGAAACGAAACTAAACTAAACTAAACTAAACTAAACTAAACTAAACTAAACTAAACTAAACTAAACTAAACTAAACTAAACTAAACTAAACTAAACTAAACTAAACTAAACCTAATTTAAGAACAGGCTTCCTAATGCTTATGAGTACCGAGATGCCTCCAGATACTTCCTTCAATGCTCAACAGGCCCGCTGCCCTTCTTGCCCCTTTAAAAAGATTATTTTAATTAAACCACTGAAGAGAAAGTCAGTTTGTGGCAAAGCCAGCCAATAAGGGCCAATCTCATATTTATTTGCAACAATGCCGTTGGGCCTGTCACACATTTTCTCTGCTGTGGGGATCCTTGTTCTTCTTACCTTTTTTTTTTTTTTCTTTTTCAAAATTAAAGTGTAATCCCATTAACTCAGCAACATCACTAAAGGATATATTGGTTTTCGCAGCTACCAGCCATCCTTTCCTCCTTTGGAAATGGTTTTGTTTCACCTTTCTCTCTCCTCGTCTTTCTCTTTCCCGCTTTCTCTGGATGTATACTCTGGAGATAACACAGATAGGAAGAGCAAAAGCGCTTTGTCTATGTTTTTTTTTAAAAAAAAAAAAAAAAAACCATAAGGAATCAAATCAGATTTGTAATTTTGAACTACTATTACTGTATTTTTTGGAGTATAAGACACACTTCCCTCCCCTAAAAGAGGCTGAAAACTTGGGTGTGTCTTATATTCCGACTGTAGCCCTGCCCATCCGCCAGCCCTCACCCTTCTGCCTCCATACGTCCTCTTCCTGGCTGCAGAGATTGCCACAGACAATGGCTTGCATTTTTGGTGCTCTGTTCCAATTTCTGGTGCTCCTGTGCATGCGAAGAGAGTTGGCCGGCGTGCATGCACATATTGGAACCCGGAAAAGCAACGGGTGACAGCTGGTGTGCCCAGAAAGATGGCTCTGTGTACCACTTCCGGCATGCGTGTCATAAGTTCGCCGTCACACATTTAAGGGTTAAATATTTTCAGGAGTTATGGGGAAGGGAAAATGAGCATTACAACAGAGGAAATTGTTATATGGTGTAAGCTTAAATGTTTGCATCATTTTCAGTTTTTTATTTTTATTGTTTTTTTTTTTTTTTTTCTTGGTCAGTTTCTTGCAATCTGCAAAGGTAATTTTTTTCAATTTATTTGGAATTAGTCAAGTGCACCGCTGAAAAGGCAGAGTGAATTGATGTTAAATAGTTCCTGGAAGGTGTAATTGTCTGATGCTTTGTAAATAGCCAAGCTTATCAAAAAAAGTAATTTAAATGTTATGCTAACAATTTGGATCAGTTTGGCGGACGCTGTAAAATTTGTGAATGCAATTCTTTTAGCTGACGTTGTCATCCCAAATCTGCATGTCACTCAGAAACTTGTAAAATATTTTTTTGTTTTTTTCCCAAACCAGTCATTAAGCCTGGCAGAATTCTATGTGTATTCTTTCTTTCTTTCTTTCTTTCTTTCTTTCTTTCTTTCTTTCTTTCTTTCTTTCTTTCTTTCTTTCTTTCTTTCTTTCTTCCTCCCTCCCTCCCTCCCTCCCTCTTTCTCTCCTTCTCTCGTTCTTTTCCTCCTTCCTTCCTTCCTTCCTTCCTTCCTTCCTTCCTTCCTTCCTTCCTTCCTTCCTTCCTTCCTTCCTTCCTTCCTTGCTTCCTTTCCACACATAGAGAGATATGAAAAGCTTTGGTAGTCTTTGCTAGCCATTTCAGAGGTTTTCAAATGTAGTACGCTGAATGTCATGTTAGATTATCTTCAGGCACAATAACAGGTTGAGTGGTGATTCCCCCCCCCTTTTTATTTTTTTCAAAATGCAATTGTCCCTCTTGATACACCTCTGATATTTCACCTTGGTTAACTTCACATTTTCCTTTAGGCAAGATAATGGGGTGAGATCTGCTGTCCTAATGAGCGCTGACGCAGGAATGAATAATTGCAGGTATATGAGCCAATGTGAGCATTTACATCAAGAAAGAGAGAAAGAAAGAAAGAAAGAAAGAAAGAAAGAAAGAAAGAAAGAAAGAAAGAAAGAAAGAAAGAAAGAAAGAAAGAAAGAAAGAAAGAAGCAGAGGGAGGGAAAGAGGGAGGGAGGAAAGAAGGAAGGAAGGATGGATGGATGGAAGGAAGGAGAGAAGGGAGGGAGGAAGGAGTGAAGGAAGGGAGGAAGCAAGGGAGGTTGGTGGGAGCGAGGAAAGAAGGGAGGAGAGAAGGGAGGGAGCAAGGGAGGGAGGAAGGGTGGAAAGTTAGAGAGGGAGCAAGGGAGGAAGGGAGAAGGAAGGGAGGGAACAAGGGAGGGTGGGGGGAGGGAGGGAGGAAGGGAAGGAGGGAGGGAGCAAGGGAGGGAGGAAGGGTGGGAGGAAGGGAGGAAGGAAGGAGAGAAGGTAGGGAGGAAGGAAGGAAGGAGAGAAGGGAGGGAGGAAGGGAGGGTGGGAGGGTGCAAGGGAGGAAGGGAGGGAGGAGAGAAGGAAGGGAGGGAGCAAGGGAGGAGAAAAGGTAGGGAGGGAGTGGGGATCAAAGATAGAGACTTTCAGCTGATGGTTTCAAAGACTCTCAATAATTAGAAATGGCAAGCAGGAAAAGGGCCATCCTCTCCCTTCTGCTAAATGTGCCTTTTGCTCTTTTATCTATTTGTTGATTCGTTTAATCTTTCCACCAGACTCCCAAATTCAGGACAAGGTAGAAGATGGGCAGGGAAATGCCAGCCTCCCAACCTCTTGCAAGCACTGTTGCTCTGCCGTTACGTTCTGCTGCACTGAAGAAAATGAATCTTTTCAAACAGGTGAATTTTCCAACAGAAATAGCCCCGACAGTCTCAGTTCATTGAAGAGAAAGTGTAATGGTGATCAAAACCTATTACCTTCAATGGAGTCTCTGACATTTCCGTCAAGCACATTGATCTAGTACAGATAGAGGGGGAGATGGGGGAGGGGGAGGAAAAGATATGTGCTCACATGGGCCTGCATCCATACACACGTGCAATCTGTATATGTGTGTAAGAAAGAGAGAGAGAGATGAGCAGAAAGTGAGAGAGAGGAGGAGGAAGAGAAAAAGGAAGAAGAGAGGTAAAGGAGAAGGAAGAGAGAGAGGAGGAGGAAGAGGAAAAGAGGGAAGAGAAGGAAGAAAAAGAGATAGGAAGGAAGAGGAGAAGAAGAGGGAGGGAGTAGGAGGAAGAGCAGGAGGAAAAAAGGAGGAGGAGCAGATAAAGAGAGAGAAATGGAGGTGGAGAAAGAGGAGGAAAAGAGAGAGAGATGGAGGAGGAAAAGAGAAAGAGAAGAGAAGACGAGGAGGAGAGACGGAAAGGGAGGAGGTGGAGGAAGAGAAAAAGGAGGAAGAGAGAGAAACATGGAGGAGGAGAGAGAAAGAAAGAAGAGGAGGAGGAGGAGGAGAAAGAGAGAAAGATAGGAGAAGGAAGAGAAAGAGAGAGAAGAGGAGAAAAAAGATAGGGAGGAGGTGGAAGAGCAGGAGGAGAAAAAGAGGAAGAAAGAGTGGGGGGAGGAGGTAAAGAGAGAGAGAAATGAAGAAAGAAGAGGAGGAGGAGGGGAAGCAATAATGCATGTATACATGCATACACACACACATATACATATGTTCCCCGAAAATAAGACCCTGTCTTATATTTTTTTGAACCCCAAAATAAGCTCTTGGTCTTATTTTTGGGGAGGTCTTATTATTTTGGGGCGTGTGGAGCAAGACGGGGCTCCTCTTGCCGTCTTACCTGATTTCCAGCTCTGTCTCCCTAACCCTAACCAGAGGAAATGGTAGGGACCGGCTGTGCATGTGTTTAAATATTTTTGGGGAGGGCTTATTTTCTAGAAGGGCCTATTTTTGGGGGAGAGCTTATTTTAGCGCATGCACTCAAAAGCCATATTGAGCTTAATATCGGGGAAACGGGGTCCATACACACACATACACACACATGCATGTACGCACATGATATATACATATGTATTTCATATACTATACACACACACACACAAAAGAACAGCAGCTTCTCTCCAGCATTGGCAGATCATTTCTACGTTATAAGGTTAGGTTTACACTGCATAAGTCGTCTTCAATGTACGATCCCAATTGGAATTTCTTTTGCTAAGACCCTGTACCAGTGAGGGTGAACCTTTTAGGCACAGAGTGCCCACATCGGAAGGCGGGCACACACCAGAGCACTGGAAACCCAACGATCAGCTGGCCAGTGTGCATGCACACCTCAGAAACTTGACAACCAGCTGGCTGAGCAGTGGCAACGGTGCGCGTGCCTACAAAGAGGGCTCTGTATGCCACCTCTGGCACAAGTGCCATAGCTTCCCCATCATGGCCCTATACCATTCCAGACCGGTGGCTGTCCAATCTCTTCTTAAAAGCCTCCAGTGTTGGAGTACCCACAACTGTTCCATTAATTAATTGTCCTCACTGTTAGAAAGTTTCTCCTTAATTCCAGTTGCTTAGTTGCTTCTCTCCTTGATGAGTTTCCATCCATTGTATCTTGTCCTGCTTTCTGGTGCTTTGGAGAATAGCTTGACTCCCTCCACTTTGTAGAATGGTGCTATCATGTCCCACCTAGTCCTCCTTTGCTCTAGACTATCCAAGCTCAAATCCTGCAACCATTTTTCATATGTTTTCATCTCCAGGCCTTTTAATCATTGGGACTAGAACTCACTGTCTCCTGGTGATGGGCTCAAAATCACCCATCTGGTTTCATGCCTAAGGCAAGACTAGAATTCACCATCTCCTGGTGATTGGCTCAGTTAAGGTGACCAAATTTTAACATTGGTAAAGCGGGACACCATTGACTGAGGGGGGGGGGGTGAGGTGGTCTTGATTAAAAATTTGGTCTATATGGAGCAACAAACATTTTCATAGAACGCAAAAATAGTATTGTAATATATTTTTTTTAAAATTTCAACATAAGTACAATTCTAACAACTAACAAGGCAAACTTTGATAAGCAGTTCTCGATAATCAGTTCTCAACAATTATTTGTTATCATTAAAGTTTAACATTATAAAATTAACAAAAATAATATAAAACTCCTATCCTGGCTAAATAGCCACATGGCTGCCAAAAACTATATATTCCCTTCCCGTTCTCCCACCGTACCCTAGCTTGTCGTGCATTCTTTCCAAAAATCAGGACTTTTTAAAAATGCCACGGGACGTGGGACAAATTGTTAAAAATTGGAACTGTCCCGCCAAAAGCGGGACATCTGGTCACATTGCTCAAAGTCACCCAGCTGGCTTTCAAGCCTAGGGCTGGATTAGAATTTACTGACTCCTAGTGATTGGCCCAAAGTCATCCTGCTATCTTTCACACAAGAAGAAAGGATTAGAATTTACTGTCTCCTGGTTTGTAGGCCAGCATATTAACCACTAGACCAAATCAGCTCTAGCCCTAGAACCTCACACCCAGAGATGAAATGCTCCCGGTTCGGCCAAATGGTAGTGATGGCAGCTGGTGGTTCGGAGAACCGGTAGTGATGGCAGCTCAAGATTCCACCCACCCACCCGGTCATCATTACTTCCTGGTTTTAACCAGAAAGTAACCTGTTTTTTACCCTTTGCACATGCACTTCTGAACCAGTAGGGAAGGTAAGTAGATTTCACCCCTGCTCTCTCACACACGCACCCCACAAAACTTAATGGCAATAAACTTGCACATTTAAACGGCGTCACCTTTCTTTGCTAAATAAAAATGCAATGCTTCTTTCCATGCCTTTGGGAAGGGAAGAAATTGAAAAAACTTACATGTCCAATTCGAGGATTGTTTGGCTGCATTGCTTAGAGAAAGAACAGTGAGCCCTAATATTATAGAATCTATCTAGGAACACCAAATGCTTCATGCTGATTACTCATCACTGGTCTGGTATAACATGATATTTTCTCTGCCAGAAGGATTATGATCAAAAAAAAAAAATAATCATTGAAGATTGTTCTCTTCTGCTGCCGAGCAAAGACCAAGAATGAATGGGTAGAAATTACAAAGAAGTTTTCAATGACATAGTAGAAGACACTGCCTAGTGATAAAACCCCTTTGATTGTCCAACAGACAATTTCTGATATGGACATCACTTCACTACAGTAATTTAATGCTCTCCAAGGGATGCTATAATTGCAAAGCTCCCTGAGCTAAACAGAGAGAGATGGACAAGATTGTTCTCAAGAACTTATTTTTTTAAAAAAACTTTTTAAAAGTTGACTATATCTTCCTTTCTTGATAAAATGGGACAATGTGGAAAGAATGGTCCCCAAACCAGATGGATTCTTGAGATGGTTGAACAACCAGGCCCAATGATGATTATGATCATGTCATCCATTCAGTCATGCTAGACTCTTCGTGATTCTATGGGCCAGGTCTCTCCACATCTTCTGATAGAATTAGCACTTAGCACTTAGACTTATATACTGCTTTACAGTGCTTTACAGCCCTCTCTCAGCAGTTTACAGAGGCAGCATATTGTTGTGACCTAGGCTTACTGAGTCATTACAAGACACAATTAATTCCCCAAAAACTATTTTATTGTAACAGCTGAGAATTAGGTTCATTCCCAGCTGAGTCCCAATTACTTGCAAAACAAGTTCTTTGGAAGAAGTCCTTTGGGATAATCACCAACCTTTATCTTCTTTGACACCCCGCCAAAGTCCTTACTTGGCAAAGCCCCATGAAGTTCAGAAACAAACAAGAGATGCTGACTGGAAACAGAGTTAGCAACGTTGCTTTCCTGCAAAAGGCCCAAGTGCTTTGTTTCTTTTTTAAGCCTTATGGGAGGGGCCAATCATCTCCTGGCCTTACTTGAGTCTTCCCTTTTGCTTTAACTGCTCTTGCCTTCTGGCAGCTCTGTGCATGTGTGCACTAGGAACAGGATCCTCCTGTTCCTCTGCCTCTCTGATGTCTGACTCTGGGGGCTCTGGAGTCCGCGCATCACTCCCACATAGCCCTGGCCCCATCTCTGCCTCTGACACAGAGCCCTCATCCAGGCCTTCCCCAGACTCCAGGACTGGCCCATGTTCCTCCCTAGCCTCCTCACTATCCGACTCCACTGCCAGCTCCGCAGGCTGATGGTGGTCCACAACACATATTGCCCCCAACAATTTGGGTACTCATTTTACCCACCTCGGTAGGATGGAAGGCTGAGTCAACCTTGAGCCTGGTGAGATTCGAACTGCCAAATTGCAGGCAGCTGGAAGTCAGCAGAAGTAGCCTGCAATACTGCACTCTAACCACTGCACCACCGTGGCTCATGATCTTGCACTACTTCTTTGCTCTGGTTGGTATCAGCTTTGATAGTGTCCAGCCACCATGTTCTTTGGTGGCCTGGACTAGAAGATCTCACAGGTACCTTCCAACCCTATGGTTCTATGATTCAACCTTGTGATTCTATAAAGCATTAAATTATATGATTTTAACCAAAGGAGCTCTATGCCCTGAATACAGATGTTCATAGAAAGACTCATTCAGTTAACAAAGAGCTACTTAACCCAATACTATCTAAAATTCTAACCAGTGGTGGGTTGCTACTGGTTCAGACAGGTTCGGGCAAACTGGTAGTTCAGACCAGGGCTGAACAGTTACTTATCTGAAATGGTATAGGCAGTGATGAGATTCAAATAATTTAGCAGCCAGTTATCTGCCCTAATGACTGGCTGAAAGGGCGTGGCCATGGTGGGAGTGGCCATGGTGTGCAATAGGCAGCACTCAGCCTCCTGCACCCCCATTGGAGCAAAAATGGGCCATGGGGGAATGTGCCACCCCCGCATCCCATTTTGGGCCTAGTAGGCCTCCCTGCAGCCTCCTGGAAGCAAAAATGAGCTGCACCCCCCGTGACCCGTTTTGGGCCTAGTAGGCTTCTCTGCAACCTCCTGGGAGCAAAAACGGGCCATGGGGGGTGCCGCACCCCCCTGTGCCCCCCCTTTTAAAATTTGATTTATATGCCGCCCTTCTCCGAAGACTCAGGGCGACTTACAATGCATTAAGCAATAGCCTTCATACTTTTGTATATTTATACAAAGTCAGCTTATTGCCCCCACAACTGGGTCCTCAATTTACCTACCTTAGAAAGGATGGAAGGCTGAGTCAACCTTGAGCCTGGGGATTCAAACTAGCAGTAATTGCAGAAAGCTGGGTTTTAATTACAATGCTTAGTTTGCTGAGCTATCCAGGCTCCTAGAAGCTCTAGTTTTGAATCCCACCAGTGGGTATAGGGTCTCTTGCTTGAGCAGGGGGTTGGACTAGAAGATCTCTATTCTGATTGATTGATTGATTGATTGAGAACAATCTTGCAGAGCATTGCATGTGGGATATTAAGGAATCTTGGGTCCTCTTGCAGTGCAAAACCCCTGCATTATTAATGTGACACAGAGCCCATTTATTATGGTGTTATCTTAATCTGATCCATTTTCTACCTTGTCCGCTGCTTCTATTCTATTCTGCTTTGCCTTTGTGTCGGCACGTAAAATGAGCACCCATCGTCGTAATCGTTATTTTATCATAACCGTCTATTACTTCCGAGCAATTTGCAACTTAACTTGTTTCTAGGTGTTTCGCCAAGCTAATTTAACATCTGTGCACACAACGGAACTATATCAACCTACCAACGGCCAACGAAACCTAGAGCCTCACCGAGAATTACTACGTAGATAAATGGAGTTACATTAGTAATTGCAAATACGGTGCTGTGCTCCGCGGCAACTTTGGTAAATAAGCTTCGTTATCAGAGCCCGTGTTACATTTCGGCACGGCTCCTGTGCTGAATAGTTAAGTTTATTTACCAGAACGTAAATGTGTGCTTTCTAAAATGAATTAAATCACACATGAATTGAATTAAATAATCCCAAATTGTTGCTCGCCCAGGATGGGATTGAGGATTTATATAGTATGCATTAAGAGTTGTAGGAGCTGAAAGGGAAGATGAGAGAGCTTCCTTGAATAATTAAAAAGCTCCGGCTCTTTGAAATGCAAAACCAGCTGGAATCAGATCCCCCTGCATTCAAATTCATGTACTTTGCAAACAGTGAAAAACCGAGTCAGAAGCAGTTCCAAACAATGAAGGTTTGCAAAGAAACTCGCTAAGTGTTTACTTCCTCAAGGATAGTTGGAGACAGGAGAAAGAATATTCCTTAACCGAAATCTCTTAATAACCTCAGTGGGAGCTGGGGGAAAAAATATATCCCCCAAAAACGGCCTTATCCAATGTGGTGCAGAAGCTTTCGAATTGCTTTATCCAGAACTCCTAGTTCTGTGGGTTGATCAGTCTGGAAACTGCAATTAAAACAGAATAACAGAGTTGGAAGGGACCTTGTAGGTCATCTAATCCACCCCCCTTGCCCAAGAAGGAGACCCTACACCATTTCTGACATGTGGCAGTTCCAGTCTCTTCTTGAAAGCTTCCGGGGATGAAGCTCCCACAACTTCTGAAGGCAACTTCTGTTCCATGGGTTGATTGTTCTCACTGTCAGAAAATTTCTCCTTATTTCGAGGTTGAACCTCTCCTTGTTCAGTTTCCATCCATTATTCCTTGTCTGGCCTTCAGGTGCTTTGGAAAATAGCTTGACCCCCTTCCTCCTCTCTGTGGCAGCCCCTCAAATATTGGAAGATGCTCTCCTGTCTCCCCTGGTCATTCTCTTCACTAGACTGGCCATTCCCAGTTCCTGCAACTGTTCTTGATATATTTTAGTCTCCAATCCCCTAATCATCCTGGTTGCTCTTCTCTGCACTCTTTCTAGAGTCTCAACATCTTTTTTATACTGTGGTGACCAAAACTGGATGCAGTACTCTAGGTGTGGTCTTACTAGGGCTTTTTAGAGGGGTATTAGTACTTCACATGATCTTGATTGAATCCCTCTGTTAATGCAATTTAGGATTGCATTGGCTTTTTTGGCTGCCGTCGCACACGATTGGCTCATATTTAATTGGTTGTCCACTAAGACTCCAAGATCCCTCTCACAGTTACTGCTATTAAGCCTGGTTTCACCCAGTCCATATGTGTACTTTTGGTTTTTCTTGCCTAAGTGTAAGACTTCACTTTTCTCTATACTGAATTTCATTTTGTCAGTTAGGGCCCAGTGTTCAAGTCTGTGAAGACTCAGGATCCATCTGGATCTTAAGCCTATCATCTAGGGTATTGGCTATTCCTGCCAGCTTAGTATATAAGACTCCATGTGTCCATTCCACTCCATTCTATTCATGACAAGTGAGAACAATTGATCAGTGGAATGACTTGCCTCCATATGTTGTAGGTGTTCTAATACTGAAGGTCTTTAAGAAGAGATTGGCAAACCTCTGAAATGGTATGGGGTTTCCTGATTAAGTGGAGGGTGTAGGGTGGACTAGAACAAGGGTCCTCAACCTTTCAGACCTCAGGGACTACTAGATTTCATTGTTTTAAATCCCGCGGACCACTAATATGATCTGCCTAATGAGTGGCTGGGTGGGCGTGGCTAGATGGTCATGTGACTGGGTGGGCGTGGCCAACTTGATGACACGTGCATCAAGGGGTGCCTCGCTGGCCTCTACTCACCCCTCCCCTCCCAGCCACTCTTCGCCTGCCCGCCCGGGATCCTTAGGTTCCCTACAGGAAGCAGTTGTTGGAGCTAAGCAGCCACCATGAGGAAGAGTTGGCAAAACAGCTGGCTCAGTTCAAATTGGATCTGACCGAGAAGGAGGCTCAGCAGAAGCACCTCACTGAGGACTAGGAGCATAGGCTTTCCAAGCAAAGGAAAGACCTGTGGGAGTGCAAGGCCAGGTACCGGCGCCTGGAGGCCCAGCGGGCTGAGATGGTCAACGAGTTCCAGGCCATGATGCAGTCCCAGTGGAATGACGCCCTCCGACTCTTAGCCACCAGTGGCGCTTCCCTCCCCACACCAGGAGGCTGAAGCAGACCCCAAGTTGGAATTTCTTCCCCCCCACTCTGACCTGCACAAAAAGACCCCGAAGTGGGAGACTCTCTGCAGCAACACAAATGTTCATTGCACGTATCTGTCCCAGGGGCCCTAGTTTGAGGACCCTTGAATTAGTGCAATATAAAAAAATGCAAATAATTGTTCTGCGGACCACCAAAATGTTCTCGCGGACCACCAGTTGGTGACCGCTGGACTACAAGTCCCCCAAAGTCCCTTCCCACTCTGTTATTCTGTTATTCTATTAAGATGAATATTTGAAGCTTTCACCCTGAAGGGGTTTAAATTTCTTTCTTCCTGTACGCAAGAGGAAAATCAGGAGACAAATTTGGTTGTTCCACCTAAAGGAGAATATCCTGCTCGGTTTCTTATTAACGTGTGTAGAATCCAGAAAACTTTACTTAGTTCACTGCCTGCAATTGTATTCTACTGGGAGGGCAAAGAACGGAAACAGAGACAGATCTCAAAGCATTACGAGGGATTAACGGGGGAAAAAAGGCCTAACAGAAGTCCGACCAACATGTTCTGAGCAATAAACAAGAATGTTATTAGCACATCAAAAGCCTCTGCTAAACAGCACCATCATGTTCCATTTTCTCTAATAGGCTGGATCCCATAAGTGGGAGAAAATAAAGAGATGGAAACAGGCCTTAACCGCTCTTTAGTGTCGGGGTTTTTTGGGAACAAATCAAGAAGCTAGCAAAAACTGGCCAGTCCTGTCTGGTTCTAAAAACCAGAGGATATTCTGCACCCTTTTTGGTGCAACTTGCCTTCAGAGGTTCTGGGTGCTTTTTGGGTCACCACATTACAAAAACAACGTTGAGACTTTAGAAAAAGTGCAGAGAAGAGAAACTAAGATGGTTAAAGGCCTGGAGACTTTAACCGTAGGAAGAACGGTTGCAGGATTAGATATGTCTAGTTTAATGAAAAGAAGGATTAGGGAGAGACATCACTATTCCAATGTTTGAAGGGCTGCCACAAAGAAAAGTGGGTAAAACCTTTCTTTCTTTCTTTCTTTCTTTCTTTCTTTCTTTCTTTCTTTCTTTCTTTCTTTCTTTCTTTCTTTTTATATGCCGCCCTTCTCCAGAGACTCAAGGCGGCTTACAATGCGTTAAGCAATAGCCTTCCTACTTTTGTATATTTTATACAAAGTCAGCTTATTGCCCCCACAATCTAGGTTCTCATTTTATCTACCTTAGAAAGGATGGAAGGCTTGAGTCAACCTTGAGCCTGGTGGGATTTGAACTTGCAGTAATTGAAGGCAGCTGATGTTAATAACTGTTAGTAACAGTGCTTTAGTCTACTGCACCACCGGGGCTCCTTTTTATGTGACAAAATTTATTTATTTTGTCGCATTTCAATGCCACCCAACTCCCAAGGGATTCTGGGCGGCTTATAACAAAGAATAAAACAATGCGAACAATCCCATAAAAAATGTTAAAAAGAAAAAACATTAAAAACTTTAAAAACATTAAAACACATGCACTCCTATTTGTGGCCGAGTCTCGCAAGATCATTATAACGAGATCAATGGCCCCAGGCCTGCCGGAAGAGCCAGGTCTTCACCGCTTTGTGGAAGGCCAATAGGGTGGGGGCGGTTCGGACCTCAGGAAGTAATTGGTTCCAGAGAGCTGGGGCAGCCACAGAGAAGGTCCCCCATGGGCCTGCCAGCCGACATTGTTTAGCTGACGGGATCCGGACGAGACTGACTCTGTGGGATCTTACCGGTTGCTGGGAGCTATGGGGTAGAAGGCGGTCTCAAAGATAGCCTGGCCCTGAGCCATGTAGATTTATTTATTTATTTATTTATTTATTTATTTATTAAATTTCTATACCGCCCTTCTCCTGGCGGACCCAGGGCGGTGTACAGAGCTTTAAAGGTAACGACCAACACCTTGAATTACACCCGGAGACCAATAGGGAGCCGGTGCAGCTCGCGAAGAATTGGTGTAATGTGAGTGTATCTACATGCACCCATTATAACTTGTGTGGCTGCATTCTGGGCCAACTGTAGTCTCTGAATTTCCAAAGCACCAGAAAACAAGACACAAAACAATGGATGGAAACTAATCAAGGAGAGAAGCAACCTAGAATTAAGGAGAAACTTCCTAACAGGGAGGATAATCAGCCAGTGGAATAACTTGTCTTCAGAAGTTGTGGATGCTTCATCCCTGGAGGTTTTTAAGAAGAGACTGGACAGGCACTTGTGTGAAATGGTGTAGGGTCTCCTGCTTGAACAGGGGGTTGGGCTAGAAGACCTCCAAGGTCCCTTCCAGCTTTATTCTAACTGATTGATCCTGATGGAAATCAACAGAAATCAAAAGCTGGGTTTGAATCCCCAGAACCTCACAATTAGAGGACTGTAGGGTTCACACCCCTCATTGGCCTTGTCAGTGATTGAATGAAAAGAGAGATGGAATCACTAGACCCCATCAAAGCTAGGTGGAAAGGGGATTGCACAGGTGAAAGTCCAGATAAGCATAATGCAGGATTTGAGTGGTCTTGTGTACATAGCATAAGTGGTAGTTGTGGCTTGGAGATCCTTTGCACAACATTGCATTGTGCACCAATTGCACTGTTTCCTAGATCACAAGGCCCTGTGCACAATCACTCATACCACCCAGAGTGGCTCTCGATGGTGAGATGGGTGGCATATAAATGTGTGTGAGAGAGAGATGAAGAGAGAGAGAGGATGAAAAATACAGAGAAAGAGACACGGAAAGAGAGATAGAGTAGATAGATAGATAGATAGATAGATAGATAGATAGATAGATAGATAGATAGATAGATAGATAGATAGATAGATAGATGATAGAGTTGATTGATAGATAGATAGGTAGATAGATAGATAGAGTTGATTGATAGATAGGCAGACAGAGACAAGAGATGACAGTAGATAGATACAGACAGACAGACAGACAGACAGACAGACGGATAGATGACACAGATACAGATTAACAAAGTTGGAAGAGATCTTGGAGGTCATACAGTCCAGTCTCCTGGCCCAGTTGACCCTACACCATTTCTGGCAATTGGCTGTCCAGTCTCTTATTTATTAATTATTTATTTATTTATTTATTTATTTATTTATTTATTTATTTATTTATTTATTTATTTTATTTGTTTCAATTTATAAACCGCCCTTCTCCTTGCGGACTCAGGGTGGTGAACAGCTAGAATAAAACATGATATACAAAAATTAAAACCAATTAAAAATATTAAATATTTTCATCCAACAATTAAAACAGTCCAATTTAAAATCAATTACAATTTAAAACAGAGGATGGGATCAAGCCAGCCCAGCTAGATGGAACAAATGGGTTTTAAGGGCCCGACAAAAGGTCCAGAGGTTTGATATCCTGCGTATCTCCGGGGGTAGGTCATTCCAGAGAGCAGGTGCTGCCACAGAGAAGGCTCTCCCCCTGGGGGTCGCCAGCCGACATTGTCTGGCCAATGGCACCCAGAGGAGGCCCTGTCTGTGCGAGGGTACTGGCCGGTGGGATCTATTGGTGGCAGAAGGCGGTCTCGCAAATACCCAGGCCCTAAGCCATTGAGCGCTTTAAAGATGGTCACCAACACCTTGAAGTGCACCCAGAAGACCACTGGGAGCCAGTGCAGGTCGCGCAGGAGTGGTGTCATAAGGGAGCGCCCCGTCGCTCCCATAATTCCCCGCGTGGCCGCATTCTGGACCAGTTGGAGCCTCCGGGTGCGTCCCAAGGAGAGCCCCATGTAGAGAGCATTGCAGTAGTCCAGGTGGGAAGTCACGAGAGCGTGAGTGACCATGTGTAGGGAGTCCCGATCCAGAAAGGGACACAACTGGCGTATCAGGCGAACCTGATAAAAAGCCCCCCTGGCCATGGCCTTCATGTGCTCTTCTAAAGACAGCCATGCATCCAGGAGGATGCCCAAGTTGCGAGACCTCTCTGTGGTGGCCAATGTCTCGCCCCCAATAGTCAGCAATGGCACCAGCTGGCTATATCGGGACGCTGGCAGCCACAGCCCCTCGGTCTTGGAGGGGTTAAGTCGGAGCCTGTTTCTCCCTATCCAGACCCGCACAGCTTCCAGGCACCGGGACATCACTTCAAGGGCATCGTTGGGGTGGCCTGGAGTGGAGATGTACAGCTGGGTGTCGTCAGCATACTGATGGAACTCCACCCCAAAGCCACGGATGATCTCACCCAGCGGCTTTACATAAATGTTGAACAGAAGGCCACACAGATTGCGACCGGTCAGTGAGATAGGAGGAGAACCACCGTAGAACGGTGCCCCCCATACCCAACCCCTCCAACCGGCACAACATGATACCATGGTCGATACCATGGTATCAAAAGCCGCTGAGAGATCTAATAGGACCAGGATAGAGGAGCATCCCCTATCCCGTGCCCTATCCCGTGCCCTCCAGAGATCATCCACCAATGGAACCAGTTTCTTCTTGAAAGCTTCCAGTGATGAAGCTCCCACAACTTCTGTTCCATTGGTTGCTTGTTCTCACTGTCAGAAAATTTCTCCTTATTTCCAGGTTGAATCTCTCCTTGTTCAGCTAGGTAGGTAGGTAGGTTTCGTAGGTAGGTAGGTAGGTAGATGATAGATAGATAGATAGATAGATAGATAGATAGATAGATAGATAGATAGATAGATAGATAGATAGATGATAGGAGAGAGAGAGAGAGAGAGAGAGAGAGAGAGAGAGAGAGAGAGAGAGAGAGAGAGAGAGAGAGAGAATAACAGAATAACAGAGTTGGAAGGGACCTTGGAGGTCTTCTAGGCCAACCCCCAACTCAAACAGGAGACCCTATACCATTCCAGAAAAGTAGCTATCCAGCCTCTTCTTGAAAACCTCACAATGGAGCACCCACAACTTCTGTAGGCAAGTTGTTCTACTGATTAATTGTTCTCACTGTCAGGACATTAGTTCGACCTCCAGGGGGAGAGCTTTCTCTGTGGGGGCATCCACCCTCTGGAATGATCTGCCCGCTGGGATACGTATGATTCCCAACCTGTGTACTTTTCGCCGTGCCCTTAAGACTCTTCTATTTCAACAAGCTGGACTGGCATAATGAAATTGGAATGGGGTGTTTTAAAATTGGGGGTTTTAATGTAATGGCCAAAATATTTTAAAAATATCTATTTTTAAATTGTTTTAAATGTTGTGTTTTTACATTGTTTTATGATGGCTGTACACCGCCCTGAGTCCTTTGGGAGAAGGGCAGTATAGAAATCTAATAAACCATAAACCTAACCTAACCTTGGTTGACTAGTTTCCATCCATTGTTGTTTCTTGTCTTGTCTTCTACTGCTTCCCTCTTCTTTGTGGCAGCCCATCAAATATTGGAACATTGCTGTCATGTCACAGACAGAAAGACAGACAGACAGACAGAAAAAAAAACCATGGCCTTATTCTAACGAGGTCAGGATTACTTTACATTTTTTCCCCTTCCCACCCATCCTCCCCCTCTCAGAAAATCATATCGCATCGGTTTAAGAATTAACTTTGGAGTCAATCTCTTCAAGAACAGGTCTCCCTTGGTTCTTTGAAAAATAATGACCCCCAGTAACATTTTCCGTGTTTTTCTGGGTCTTGTCTTCCCCAGGATGGGGCTTCAAGTCCTTTGGCAGATTTTGAACATTGCAGAAGCATTAATCTCCGCACAGGACCGTAATTGCTCTTTACCTGGGTTTTGATGCTGATTGAATAGCCTGCCTGCTGCTGTGAACGAGAGTTTTTCCCATTACCGTGTGATCAAGCGCAGATTTTGTCTAAAGGCAGGGGGTAAGGGGTAGAAGGGAGATTGCTAGGCCCAGGCCACCTCTGTGGAAAGTATTTTTTTTTAAAGAGGTTTTTAATAATGTAAAAGGCCAACCTTGATTTCAGCAAACCGGAAAGACCAAAATGCCATCCTAACACACGGCACAAATGGCTCTGCTGTCCTCTTTTCAAACATAGAAGAAAAGGCTTCTTTCCTTCCCTTCCCTTCTTTCTGGTCCTTCTTTTCTTCTTCCCTTCTTTCTTTTCTTCCTCCCTTCCTCCCTTCCTCCCTCCCTCCCTTTCTCTTCCCTTCTTTCCAATTCTTCCTCCCTCCCTCCTTCCCTTCCCTTTTTTCTAGTCCTTCCTTCCTTTCTCTCTCTCTTCTCTTCCCATCTTTCCAGTCCTCCCTCCCTCCCTCCTTCCCTTCCCTTCTTTTCAGCCCTTCCTTCCTTCCTTCCTTCCCTCCTTCCTTCCTCTCTCCCTTCTCTTCTCTTCCCTTCTTTCTATTCCCTCCCTCCCTCCCTTCCCTCCCCTCCCCTCCTCTTCTCTTACCTTTTTCTTTTTTTTCCTAAGAAACATTTCTGCTCATGTGTATTTGCGTTAGGATTCAGTTATCAGATTTTTCTCCTGCTTCTGTATAGAACATGTGAATTCTGTTTATATCCATTTACAGCAATACACCCTCCAGCCTTTAGCTAGGAGAATTGCTATTAAATCCACTACCATTTTTATAGGTGTGCATATTTTAAAAGAGAGAGAGAAAGGAAGAGAGAAATGGAAAGTGCAATGAAAAGGGGAAAAAATCTTTTCCATTCCATTCCATTTTCCATTCCAACATTTTGGGGGAACGGGGGGATGCTATTCTACTAATAATATTGGCAAGATTTTGAAAGGCAAACTTGAAACTGTGCAACTAAATTACAGTAGCAGATGCATAGCAGAAACCCTGTTGATTCTCGTTTCAATCCATTCTTTAAAAAAAACTCTAGAACTCCCAAGAACTGAGCAGATCAGCTCATGGTATAGGAATGAATGAAGCAGTGGGTTGATATCAGTCTAGAGTTTGTGTACAGTAATATTTGGAGGTTATTATTATTAGTGTATTGCTTTGTTATAGTAGCTAGGAGACCACAATGCTATTGCAGAATAGTAGTTTGGCTTGCCAAGATACCAGCCCTGTAGGAAGACATGCCTGTTCACTTCCCAAGTGCAGGAGGGTGAGGAGGGCGAGCAATTTGGTGTCACACTAGAGAGAAAGATGACAGGCTCTTCCTGCAGCATCACCCAAAGTTGCCTCCCTCCCTAGAGCTGCCTTGCAAATAGGCACCACAACCGGGAAGGTTCAGAGACATCAGGAATCTGACTGACTGCACAGAGCACCCAGTTGTCTCCCCAGTGAAGTGGTACCTAGTGATCTACTTGCATAGAACTGTTGTGACCTAGGCTTCCTCTTTTAAGCCTTATGGGAGGGGCCAATCATCTCCAGGCCTTACTCCCGAGTTGTCCCTTCTGTTTTAACAGTTCTTGCCTCCTGGCAGCTCTGTGCATGTGTGCATTAGGAAGAGGTTCCTCCTTTTCCTCTACCTCTCTGATGTCCAACTTTGGAGGCTCCAGAGTCCACACATAATTCCCAGATGGCCCTGGCCCCATCTCTGCCACCAATGCAGAGCCCTCGTCCGAGTCTTCCCCAGACTCCAGGACTTGCCCATGTTCCTCCCCAGACTCCTCACTGTCTGACTCTACTGCCATCTCCTCAGGCTGCTGGCGGACACAACAAGAACATGCTTTTGAACTGTTAGATGGACAGGAGCTGAGGCAAGTGGTAGGAACTCACCTTGCCATGCAATGCTAAGACTTGAACTATTGGAGCTGAAGCCATGGAGCTACTTGAGCCACCATACTTCTGTTTGTGGAGATGGGGAAGAGGGAATGCCACATAAACTGAATTTTCTCCCTAGGACACTTAAACCCTGTTTCTCACTAACTGTAAAACTCCCAAATACCCTAGATGTATCTTGCTTAATTAGGCAAAATCCCTATTGTCCAATATTGGGCCCATGTGGTGCAGTGGTCAGAGTGCTGTACTGCAGGCTACTTCTGCTGACTGCCGGCTGACTGCAATTTGGCAGTTTGAATCTCATCAGGCTCAAGGTTGACTCAGTCTTCTGTCCTTCCCAGGTGAGTAAAATGAGGACCCAGATTGTTGGGGGCAAGAGGCTGACTCTGTAAACCACTTAGAGAGGGCTGTAAAGCACTGGGAAGCGGTATTTAAGTCTAAGTGCTATTGCTATTGCTATTGCTATTGCTATTAGGATCTTCTGCTTAAACAGGGGGTTGGATTCGAAGACTTCAAATCTGTTACTGGTAGTCCTTGACTTACAATCATTTGTTTAATGACTGTTCGAAGTTGCAATGACACTGAAAAAAGTGACCTAGGATGAGTTTTCATACTTACAACCGTTGCAGCATCCCCAGAGTCACAGGATCAAAATTCAGACGCTTGGCAACTGGATCGTATTTATGACGGTTGCAGTGTCCTGAGATCGTGTGATCCCCTTTTGTGACCTTCTGACAAGGGGACCCAAGATTCACTTAACAACCATAAGATTCGGTTGTTAAGTGAACCAAGATTCACTTAACAATCTAACTTAGCAGCTGCAGGGATTCCCTTAACGACCGTGGCAGGAAAGGACGTAAAATGGGGCAAAACTCACTTAACAGTTGTCTATGGAGATTCTCAGTCATCCAGGTCATGGTTGTCCCAAAGGTGCTTTTTCAAAAGGCAAAACAAATAGGATAGAATAATGGAGTTGGAAGGGACCTTGGAGGTCCTCTAATCTAACCCCCTGCTTAGGCAGGAAACCCTACACCAGTTTAAACAAATGGTTATCCAACCTCTTCTTAAAAACTTCAACTGTTGGAGAATTCACAACTTCTGGAGGCAAGTGGTTCCACTGATTAATTGTTCTTCTAACTGTCAGGAAATTTCTCCTTAGTTCTAGGTTGCTTCTCTCCTTGATTAGTTTCCACCCATTGCTTCTTGTCCTTCCTTCTGGGGCTTTGGAAAATAGCTTGACTTCCTCGTCTTTGTGGCAGCCCCTCAAGTATGAAACACTGCTATCCTAATCACTCCTAGTCCTTCTTTTCATCAAACTAGACATACCCAGTTCCTGCAACCGTTCTTCATATGTTTTACCCTCAAGTCCCCTAATCATCTTGGTTGCTCTTTTCTGCACTCTTTCTATATTAGGTGTTTTGTGCCAGCCATGGCAGTTTCTGAAAGGGCCACCAGATGGGAGCAAAGAGGGACTTTTGATCCCACTGGTGGGTCAAGGGGTTCCGGCCCCTGCAGCCCCATTGGGGAGAGTTAATGGCCCTCCGGCCCCCTCACACATTGGTAAGGGAGGGGCCAGGGACCCCTATAAGATCTCCTGCAGAGAAGCTGCTCTTTGCCTGCTCTTGTTCTAACTTCCTACAGGACTGATCCATGGGCTCAGTCCAGGCATGGATGCCTCCATGCCAGGGAACTCATTTTACTCTACTTTTACTTCTAAATAAAGACTTACTTTGATTTCATCCTTGCGTGCTGACTTTTCTTGGAAGTGCCCTCAACGAACCATCGATCTTCGTGAGATCTGTCACATACTAGAGTCTCAACATCTTTTTTACATTGTGGCAACAAAATTCCAGCTGCCTCTTGAAAAAGAGCCTTTAGCCACTTAGCAACTGTCTCGCTTAGCAATGTTGGCCTCCTCCGTGGTCCTAACTTGAGGATTATTTGCATTCTGTATTCTTAACATCATCCTTTTGGTCCCGAGTTACTGTTTCGTTAACGAAAGGAAAAGCTATGGAAATGTGCTCCTGTATATCATTAGCTTGACTCTTTTCTAAGCTGGATTGGCCTCTTTTGAAATATGAGGTTAATTCTGGACTCAGAGCAAGTTGTGCTGAAGTCATCTGCTTGTTTGGAAAGAAACATCGTTGGCTAGTTCATGAACAAGAGTAAATGAATATGGCTCCTGTCTGAAAGAGCTAACGAATGCAGTGATTGTGTAACTACCACACTGAGCAAAAGCGCAATGTGTTAGCCGTTATATTTATTCTGGGATCTGAAGCTGCAGCCTGCAAGAGCTAAAACCATATAAGCTGACTCAGAAAGATGGAGGTATCACCCATTAGTGGGGGGTTTTTTTGTATGTCAGCAGTATATTTCATTCCAGTCCATTAGTGGTGTTAAATCAATGAGACCACACATTATTCTTTTGGGTAAGGTATTTTCAGATGTCATGCTTGTTCCACAACACGATAGTAACACGGCAGCCTCTGATTTAGCCAATAAATAAATAAAATCAGTGTCTTGTTACTTTGAAATGGGATGGAGATGGGAAGGGCTGACTCAGCACCATCGCATTTCAGGTTGTCAAAATATGTCCTGTATTTACTTTAGATCTTGGGTGCTCAGATCCATCTCTAATCAGGATACAAAAACACATTCACATGTTAGTTTTTTTTTTTTTTTTTAAATGGCTGTTAGCTGCCAGCTTATGTTTGCTGGGTTTTGCTGCTATGCAGTGACAAACTGCCATGAACTGCGTGGAGAGGGAATGAACGGGGCAGGGGGTGGGGAAATTTGGGAAATTGAAAGTAGACGCTGTACTTTCTCCAGATGCTGCCTCAAGGTCACCCAGTTGGAAGTGACATTCAGCCTATACTTGGACTGATCATTATGAAAACATCCTGCAAGGACTTAATTGGGTTATATGGGGATGGGCAATGAGAGACAGTAAAGGATAGGGGAGTAGAATTTAGGGATTTGGGCGTGCAATTCTCAGTTCTGGCTATGCAATGCTACACTTAATATCTAATAAACCTATACCTTTCTTAACAAAGGGAGCCAACAATCATTTCTACTTAGAGGTTTAAGTTGTAGGCAGTTTGACAATGGGAGAATTAGGGTGAAGATTCATTTTCTGAGCTTGTAGGTTGGTTTCCAAATGTTTCATTACTAGGCTAGGTAACATCTCCAATGGAGTTTAGGGGATGGCAGTGTTCTTCTGTTTATAAAGGCATCGTATGGTCAGTAGGTCTTGTGGTGGATCAGGTGTGGATCAGTGGTGGGTTCCTCCCAGTTCGGCCGGTTCTCCTGATCCGGTAGTGGTGACGATATGACATCACCGAACCGGTTCTGCCCTCCACAATGGATGGATACTATTTTTAATTAAATAATTATTTCAATTATTGTATGCATTTATGGTAAGCTGTAAACTATCAGGAGTCCACACTGAGTCAGTGACATACAAATATTGTAAAGAAATCAGTATATAAGTATTTAATAGCTGTACCAATCATGATAGTGTTATTTCTAGGTTTGAATTCTCTTGGCTAGAAGGCTTTTCACCCTTTCTATTGATAGGTTATGTTGACATCAATATGTAGTCTTCAATGGAACTGCATCTACATGGAGGGAAGTATGCAGTGAAGTACCCCAAGGCTCTGTTTTAGGCCCAGTACTCTTCAACATCTTCATCAATGACTTGAATGAGGGGATAGATGGGGAACTCATCAAATTTGCAGATGACACCAAGCTGGCAGGAATAGCCAACACTCCAGAAGATAGGCTCAATATACAGGAGGATCTTGACAGACTTGAACATTGGGCGCTATCTAACAAAATGAAATTCAACAGTGAAAAAAGCAAGGTTCTACATTTAGAGAAGAAAAACAAAATGCACAGGTACCATATATGTGGTACCTTGCTCAATAGTAGTAACTGTGAGAGGGATCTTGGAGTCCTAGTGGACAACCATTTAGATAGGAGCCAGCAGTGTGCAGCAGCTGCCAAAAAAGCCAACACAATTCTTGGCTGCATAAACAGAAGGATAGAATCAAGATCACGTAAAGTGTTAATACCACTTTATAATTCCTTGGTAAGGCCACGCTTGGAATATTGCATCCAGTTTTGGTTGCCACGATATAAAAAGATGTTGAGACTCTGGAAAGAGTACAGAGAAGAACAACAAAGATTATTAGGGGACTCAAGGATAAAACATATAAAGAACGGTTGCAGGAATTGGGAACAGCTAGTTTAATAAAAAGGGGAGAGATGATAGCAATCTTCCAATATCTCAGGGGCTGCCACAAAGAAGAGGGAGTCAAGCTGTTCTCCAAAGCACCTGAGGGGAAGACAAGAAGCAATGAGTGGAAACAAATTTGGGAGAGAAGCAACCTAGAACTAAGGAGAAATTTCCTGACAGTTAGAACAATTAATAAGTGGAACAATTTAGAATAGAATAACAAGAGTTGGGAAGAGACCTTGGAGGTCTTCTAGTCCAACCCCCTGCCCAGGCAGGAAACCCTACACCACTTCAGACAAATGGTTATCCAACATCTTAAAAATTTCCACTGTTGGAATATTCACAACTTCTGCAGGTAAGTTGTTCCATTTATCAATCCAGAAGCATTGTTGGAGCGTTCTGCAGAAGTTGTGAATGCTACAACACTCGGGGGGGGGGGGGGGGGAAGGTTGCTGCTATACCTACCAAATTTCCAGAAATGATGAAAGCGGAGATAGATGTGTACATGTAGTATCCATAAAACATCAGTTGGTCCTCTAAAAAAGCTCCAGTGAAATAGATTCTCCAGTCTAATGTTGTAGAAAAATGACTGCTATAAATCAGCGGAAGAGGTCAGGAAATTAAATCTTATATGTCCCGGCTAGGAAGGACTTATGCACTGAGAAATGATGTATTCGCTAGCAAGGAAAACAGTTTGATATTTCAACTCTGGCCTCCAAAGTAAGGTCCAGAATGGCCACATTTGAAGTTGATCCTAAGAAATTGTAAAAATATGATGGTACCAGGGCCACCATTAGAAGAAACAGTTTGGGTGACAGATAGGAGAACCATCAGAAAGGCACTCAAAAGGTAACTGGATTGAGAGGCTACTAACAACCAGATGAGGCAAATACAATCTCTCCTTCCATCCCTCCACCATCCAGTCACAACCGATGAAGCTTCTTGGGATGAGAAGCAAACTGTTTTCTTCTTTCTTTCTCAAAGAAAAGCAGTCCAGTTGCTGTTTGAAAAAAGCACCTTTTGAGAGAACTGTGACCTGGATGACTGAGAATCTCCACAGACAATCCAAAAGGCAGAATGGTATATTCAAACAGAAGTAACCTTTTTAAACTACTCTGCAGAGCAATATGGTCTCCAAGACTTCAGCGACCTTCTGTATTTGCCAAAGCAAAAAGGAAATTTCAAAACTTCTTGTTGTTGTTCTTGTTGTTGTTTTTCTTATTTTTGTTCTTCTTTTTTTCTCCTCCTCCTCCTCCTCCTCCTCCTCCTCCTCCTCCTCCTCCTCCTCCTCCTTCTTCTTCTTCTTCTTCTTGTTCCTCCTCCTCCTCCTCCTCCTCCTCCTCCTCCTCCTCCTCCTCCTCCTCCTCCTCCTCCTCCTCCTCCTCCTCCTCCTCCTCCTCTTCTTCCTCTTCCTCCAAGGAAAATATAAAATTTTGGTTTTTGCTCTTCTGGCAGCCTCATCCATTGTTATCTGATGCTATTGTAGCATGTCTTTGATGTTGTCTCTCCGTCTTCTTCTAGGTCTGCCTCATGTTTTTTGACCTTCTTCTTCCTTAGATATATGTTTGGTATGGAATCCCAAGACATTCCACTTAGATGAGCAAAACACTTTATTTGCTCTTTTTGTATGAAGTTTAGGATTGATTGAACCCAGGTGCAAAGTTGTGAAAACAGACCCAGAAAGTTTGAATTAAGGAATTGTCTCCTTTATCCTTTGTGTAAGAAACTGTGTGTTTTACAAAACTTCTGGAGACAGCTTAGGAATCATGCCACTTATAGTAGCTTAAGCTTTCAATTTTCTTTCAAATATATATATACATACATACATACATACATACATACATACATACATACATACATACACACACACACACACACACACACACACACACACACACATATATTTAAGACCCAAGGAAGGATCTGTAATTCTCAGCAGAAATGTGAGCAACCTTAAAACAATTACCCATTCTTCTTGATTTTGTTCTAACTTTCTGGGAGCTACATCCATTTCGCAGACAGCATCAGGTAAATAAGAGCGAAGAGCTTAGACAGTATATTTATTGCATAGAGATCTGTAGTTCATGGTCTGTGCAACAAGCATGGTTCTCTTTGGACTGTTACCTTCTAAACAACATTATGACTGAGCGCTGGCTCAGTGGCTACACGCTGAGCTTGTCAATCGAAAGATTGGCAGTTCAGTGGTTCGAATCCCTAGTGCCACGTAACAGGGTGAGCTCCCGTTCCTTGTCCCAGCTTGTGCCAACCTACCAGTTCGAAAGCAGATAAAAAATGCAAGTAGAAAAATAGGGACCACCTTTGGTGGGAAGGTAACAGCGTTCCATGCGCCTTTGGCGTGTAGTCTTGCCGGCCACATGACCACAGAAACATCTTTGGACAGCGCTGGTTCTTCATCTTAGAAACGGAGATGAGCACCACTCCCTAGATTCAGGAACGACTAGCACATATGCGCGAGGAGAACCTTTACCTTTACCTTATCCAACAACATAAAATGTAATGTTGAGAAAAGCAAGGGTTTACACTTAGGCACGAAAAAAACAAAGGTACAAGTACAGATTAGGTGAAACCTGGTTCAAAAACGGTGACTGTGAGAGGGACCTTGGAGTCCTAGTGGACGATCATTTAAACATGAGCCACAAATGTGTGGCAGTAGCCAAAAAATCCAATGCAATCCCTGGTTGTATAAACAAAGGCATAGAATCAAAATCACATGAAGCATTAGTCCCACTTTATACAGCCTTAGTAAGACCACACTTGGAATACTGCATTCAGTTTTGATCACCACATTACAAAAAAAATATGTTGAGACTTTGGAAAAAGTGCAAAGAAGAGCAACTAAGATGATTAAAGGCCTGGAGACAAAAAAAAAAAAAACATTTGCAGGAATTGAGTATGCCTACTTTAGAGAAAAGAAGGACTAGGGATGACATGATAGAAGTATTCCAGTAGTTGAGGAGCTGCCACCAAAAAAAAAGAGGATCAATATATTCTCCAAAACACCAAGACAAGAAGCAATCAATGGAAATTAATTAAGGAGAGAAGCAACCTAGAATTAAGGAGAAATTTCCTAATGGTTAGAGCAATCAACCAATGGAATGACTTGCCTTCAGGAGTTATGGGTGCTTCATCACGGGAGGTTTTTTTAAGAAGAGATTGGAGAACCACTTGTCTGAAATGATATAGGACAGTGATGGCTAACCTTTTTGCCATTGCGTGCCAGGAGCAGGGGGGGTTGTGTGCATGCATGCCCACATCTATAATTCTAAGTGCCCCGTCCCACCCCAGCGCATGTGCGTGCAACCCCCCGCCAACTGCCCCCATCTTCCTGGCACATGATGGCCCAGTAGGCCTGTTTTTCTCTCTCCCCAGGCTACAGAGCCTTTCTAGGAGTCTGGGGAGGGCAAAAACAGCCTCCCCCCCCCCAGATGCCCTCTGAAGGCTGGAGACGGCCCATTTGCCAACTTCCCGTGGGACTCAAAGGCCTATTTTTTGCTATTCCCAGGCTCCACAGCTTTTCAAGGAGTCTGGGGAGGGTGAAAACAGCCTTCCCCATGCCCCTGGAGGCCCGCTGAAGGCTGAAAATGGCCCCTTTGCCAACCAAAAGTTGCGCGCCAGAGCTGAGTTCGTGTGCCCACCAAAATGGCTATGCACGTGTGCCATAGGTTCACCATAATGGATATAGGGTCTCCTGCTTGGATAGGGGACTGGACTAGAAGAGCTCCAAGATCCCTTCCACCTCAGTTATTCTTACTTTTGTTTCCTTCTCTTCTGTCCCACCAGATCTTTCACACATCAGCTTCTCTCTTTCTCTTTTTGAGAAAGATCTAATCACGGGACCCAATTTTATTTTCCCCACTCTTTTCTTAAAAAAAAAAAAAAAACCAACCGTCGTATCGATTCCTTCCTTCTCTATTCCTGCTGCCAAGTTCACCCTCACAGCAGCTCTGTAAAAGAGATTCAATTAAGAGGCAGTGACTTGGCGAAAATCATCTTCTACACCTTTGGCTCCAATACATCCAGATTGTCTTGAGGAGCAAGTCCAACAAACATCCGCATTGTTTGGAGCTAAATGGAAACGGTATCTTACTTTTGCATTGACCTTTGTCAACACAAGAAAGAAAGACCTCTTTCTTTCGATTAAACTCCGCAGAAGTGAAAAGAAACTTTATTTTTGCGGAGTTCTGTTCTCAACAGGATATTAGACACCCTTCTCAAAATGTCATTTATTCCTCTATCTCCAAATTAGATGCAGAACAAAGGGTGAAAACAGGGGTGAAATCCAACAGGTTCTGATGGGTTCTGGAGAACCAGTAGCAGAAATTTTGAGTAGTTCAGAGAACTGGCAAATACCACCTCTGGCTGGCCCCAGAATGGGGTGGGAATGGAGATTTTGCAGTACCCTTCCCCCAGGAGTGGGGTGGGAATGGGGATTTTTCAGTATCCTTCCCCTGGAGTGGGGTGGGAATGGAGATTTTGCAGTATCCTTCCCCTGGAGTGGGGTGGGAATGGGGATTTTTCAGTATCCTTCCCCTGCCATACTCACCAAGCCAAGCCCACCAAGCCAAGTCACGCCCACCAAGCCACACCATCCCCACCAAGCCACGCCCACAGAACCAGTAGTAAAAAGAAATTGAATTTCACCACTGGTATAAAAGAACATCAAAATACTAAGTCACATTTTGCTTTTGTCTTTGTGGTGTTTCTTTCTTTTGTCTCACTAAAATCAGAGAAAGTCTAAACAAACTAAAAGGTGGATGGAGTTCTGTTATGCTTTCCAAAGGTATTTCAATCTCTTTTCCTTCATTTTAATTTTTTTAACCAATAAAATAGAGCCAGTTTGGTCTAGTGCTTAAGGCATCAGGCTAGAAAGTGGGAGACGGTGAATTCTAGTTCTGCCTTAGGCATGAAAGCCACCCGGGTATCTTTGGGCCAATCATTAGGACAGGTTGAGTTCTAGTATCACATTAAGAATGAAAGCAGCTGGGTGACTAAGACAGACCTAGAATTACTTGGAGATTCTAGCTCTGCCTTAGATATGAAAGCCACCCAGGTGACTTTGGGCCAATTACTAGGAGACGGTGAGTTCTAGTCTCGCCTCAGGCATGAAAGCTGATTGAGTGATTTTGGACCAGTCGCCCTCTTTCAGCCCAACCCACCTCAACAGGATTGCTATTCTGGAGAAAATAGGAGAAGAAAGGTCTGTTAGATACGTTCACCATGTTGAACTATTCGTAAGAATCATAAGAGCAGGATAGAAGAAATAAAATAGACAAAAAAGCAATTTGATATGATTGGTCTCCTTGGAAATAGATTTTGGATTTCAGAATCTGAGCAATCTTCTTC
>JAUDYJ010000002.1:279108268-279195768 GCA_030761175.1 Masticophis lateralis | reverse complement strand
AGAAAGAGAGGAAGAGATGGGAGAGAGAGATAAAAAGAAAGAGATACAGATAGGGAGATAGATAGAGATACATAGAAGGAGATAGAGAGAGAGAAAGAGAGAGAGAGATGGAGGGAGGGAGAGAGGGATGTGAGGTAAAAAGAAAGAGAGAGCTAGGGAGATAGATAGGAGATAGAGAAAGAGACAGACAGAGAGAGAGAGAGAGAGACGTGAGAGATAAAAAGAAAGAGAGAGATAGAGAGAACGAGTGAGAGGTCCCAAAATATTTACATTTACATTTACACACACATACACACACACACACACCCTAAGCAAAAAACGAAAAAAGAAAAAAAGAATTTGAAGGCCATTATTTCCACCCTCTCATAGAAGGGGAAATGCAATGTTTGTACCAGTAAAACAATCTAAATTTGCCATCAACTATGGTTACATCATGGCACTTTTCGGATCAAGTAATGTTATGTGAGAAATAAGAAGAGACAGGAACAATGAACTGATCCTAACGCATAGGGAACTAACATTTGAAATAATCCCGATGCATTATCCAAACCCTCGTCTTTATTTATTTTTATTTATTTTTTTTCCCAATAGCACAAAGTTTGTTAAAGCAATATTGTGAGCCGAGCTGAGCCGAGCCGAGCCGAGCCTTCCCTGGTGCTCCTGTGTGTTTCAACAGAGCTAATATTAACCACTGTTTTCACAACATTTTCATTTGCAGGGCCAGATGTGTGTGTATGTGTAATTCTCTCTCTCTCTCTCTCCCTCTCTCTCTCTCTCTCTCTCTCTCTCTCTCTCTCTCTCTCTCTCTCTCTCTCTCTCTCTCTCTCTCTCTCTCTGTGTGTGTGTGTGTGTGTGTTGATTTCACATTATAGTCAGGATAGATAAAAAAGAGAAGGCAAGAAATAAACTGAAGTGATTACAAATGCGATCTCCAAAGGAAAGAGATAGAAATATTTAATGTAGATAATTATGCAAACAAGATTTTCATAGCCTGGCTTTTAATAAAATTAGGTTTAACAAAGCTGTCCAGTCCGGTAGCCCTGAGGAATTTATCAAGTGAAGCATTCAACTGAGGAAAATTGAGCTTAAGGCTAAATTGAATTAGGAGTAATTTTTTTTTCCCTTTTTTTAGAACTATCCAACTATCGGCAAGGAATGGAACACAATTCCATCTTCCTGAGGTGGGTTTTAGCAGGTTCTGACCGGTTCTGGAGAACCGGTAGCGGAAATTTTGAGTAGTTCGGAGAACCAGTAGTAAAAATTCTGACTGGCCCTGCCCTCATCTATTCTCTGCCTCCCAATTCCCAGCTGATTGGGAGGAAATGGGGATTTTGCAGTATCCTTTCCTTGGAGTGGGGAGGAAATGGAGATTTTACAGTATCTTTCCCCTGCCATGCCCACCAAGCCATGCTCACCAAGCCAAGTCACACCCACAGAACCAGTAGTAAAAATTTTTGAAACTCACCACTGTCCTGAATATTGTATGGGCCTTCCTTGACTTAATGACTACAAGGGAGCCCAACATTTATGTTGCTAAGTGAGACAGTTGTTAAATGAATTTTGCCATATTTTATGCAATGGAGCCCAAAATTTATATTGCTATGTCAAACACAGAGATGGGTTTCATCTGGTTCGGACCAGTTGGGGCAAATTGGTAGCAGAAATCAGGGGTGTCTTCAAAAGAGTGGCCTGTGTCTTTTAAATGCAGGTGGACTGCTGAATCTACTCCTGATGTGTTTGTTCTCCTACGTTGTGCCATGTGTTTATGAAGTGGTTGTTTTGTTTCCCCAATGTACAGCACAATGTTCTAGTACAGTGTTTTTCTACTTCAACAACTTTAAAAGAGCTGTGGTGGCACAGTGGTTAGAATGCAGTATTGCCGGTTAACTCTGCCCACTGTCTGGAGTTCGATCCTGACCAGTCCAAGGTTGACTCAGCCTTCCATCCTTCCGAGGTCAGAAAAATGAGGCTCCAAATTGTTGGGGGCAACATGCTGACTCTGTAACCCGCTTAGAGAGAGCTGTAAAGCACTGTGAAGAGATATATAAGTCTAAGTGTTATTGCTATTGCTATTTAAGACATGTGGACTTCAACTCACAGATTCTGAGAGTTGAAGTCCACACGTCTTAAAGTTATTGAAGTACAGAAACAATTGTATATTAGAGTTTTTATTTTTTAAAAAAGAATAGGTCTCTTTATGATATGTTTAATATTTGGTTGGCTTTCTTTATAATACAAGATGGGCAAGTTTTTAGGATTTTTGAATGGATTTTTCCCTCTAGAGGAAAGTCAAGATGTGCAACATTGAGTTTTATATTTGTTGATTAATTTTAGTACGTCAGAGCTCTGTTTGAACTTTTTGATGACCATTAGTTAAGGAGAAGATGTGATTTACTTGATTTGCTTATCATTAAGAGATGGGTTATGGGAAAAAGAGTTTTATAGTTGTTAAGTAAGAGGATTGAAGATATTATCAAAATATTTGTAAGTCACGATGACAGTGAAAAATCACTTTCTTAAAAGTGGGAGGTTCCTTCCTTCCTTCCTTCCTTCCTTCCTTCCTTCCTTCCTTCCTTCCTTCCTTCCTTCCTTCCTTCTCCAATTCTCCTTCTTTCCTTCTCCAATTCTCCTTCTTTTCTTTCCTTCCTTCCTTTTCCTGTTCCCCTTCCTTCTTCCTTCCTTCCTTCTCCAATTCTCCTCTCCTTCTTTCCTTCCTTCCTTCTCCTGTTCCTTCCTTCTTCTTTCCTTCCTTCTCCAATTCTCCTTTCCTTCTTTCCTTCCTTCCTTCCTTCTCCAATTCTCCTTCTTTCCTTCTCCAATTCTCCTTCTTTCTTTTCTTTCCTTCCTTTTCCTGTTCCCCTTCCTCCTTCCTTCCTTCCTTCCTTTTCCAATTCTCCCTTCCTTCCTTCCTTCCTTCCTTCCTTCCTTCCTTCCTTCCTTCCTTCCTTCCTTCCTTCTCCAATTCTCCTTCTTTCCTTCTCCAATTCTCCTTCTTTCTTTTCTTTCCTTCCTTTTCCTGTTCCCCTTCCTCCTTCCTTCCTTCCTTCCTTTTCCAATTCTCCCTTCCTTCCTTCCTTCCTTCCTTCCTTCCTTCCTTCCTTCCTTCCTTCTCCAATTCTCCTTCTTTCCTTCTCCAATTCTCCTTCTTTCTTTTCTTTCCTTCCTTTTCCTGTTCCCCTTCCTCCTTCTTTCCTTCCTTTTCCAATTCTCCTTTCCTTCCTTCCTTCCTTCCTTCCTTCCTTCCTTCCTTCTCCAATTCTCCTTTCCTTCCTTCCTTCCTTCTCCTGTTCCCCTTCCTTCTTCCTTCCTTCCTTCTCTCTCTCTCACTGTTGAAGCAACTCTTGCTATTTTTATTGTTCTTTTTAAGTCTTAACAAAACTATTGTTCCCCCGCCCAAAAAAGAGAGTAGAACTAGCGAATGAGAAAATACTTGTTATGGACATTTTCTTTTTCCATGTCATTATGTACTTATTGATACACACACAGACACACACATAGAGATCTCATCCACCAATGGATGAGGTTTGCAGTCATTTTCCAAATGCGGCAAACAATTTCTTTCATTTTCCTTGTATGTTTTTTTCTCTTAAAAGAAAAGACATCATTTTCTTAAATGTTAACTGCCGTGTTTCTCCACTCCACAAAAAATAAATCCTTCTCGACAAAACCCCATGTTGTGATATGTGCATTACCAGTGGTGGGACTCAGCCGGTTCACACCACTTCGGAAGAACTGGTTTTTAACTTTCTGGGCAGTTTGGCAAACTGGTTATTGGAACAAATCTTTAGGGCAGAGAACCGGTTGTTAAATTACTTGAATTCCACCACTGTGCATTACCCTTTTCGGACATGAAAGAAAAACTGAAGAGATCCCTTGGCTACCTCATGCATTTTAGAAAATCTGCCACTTCCTTGGTTTTTTTCCCCTCCTCCCTGGAAAGGATGAATGTTAAGTTTAACCTTATTTTTTTTTAATCAGGCAGCCTTCGATTTGCTTCGGGGATAAACACATCCAAATTCTCTCCTACCAGGACAGGTGGCGGAATCCTTTTTTTAATCATGTTTCAATAAAACAAAATAATAAAATATAACACACCAATATAAAGCGGCATAAATTATCAGCCTTACAATATTTTTCCCTCCGTCTTAGAAGAGCTGCAATCTGAATATTTCCCATAAAACCAGAATGAGGGCAGAAGAGAAGAGACAAAATAATTTCCTTGGCATCCCATCTCCACAGCAATGCAGTTTAAAATAATAGTAATAATAATAATAATAGCGGTATGAAAATGCATGCATAAATATGCATTCCAATATGTATATATATTATGTTTACAAAACCGGCATTTCTAATGTCAAAATGTTTTTTCCTTGCAAAATGTTTTTAAAAGATAACCTTTTTTTCCACTTGTATTGAGAAAAATATCATCACCACATTTACAGTGCCAAATACAATTGCATTCCAATTCAGACATGGATCTGCTATCAGAAAAGTTGTTATATTGCAATGTAAATCACAAAGTTTGCAACACAAAATGATACAGTTCAAAAAAAAAAACAAACCCTAGAACCTTGCATGAGTAAGAGATTAACAGAGTAATAGAGTTGGAAGGGACTTTGGAGGTCATCTAATCTGTCATAGTATGAATATTCATAGATTGGAATAGATCATCCAATGGGGACTGTTTGGATAGACATGGTAACAAGTCAGCCATTGAGGGTTGTTTGGAAACTGAAACATAGTATTTGTTTGCATGGAGCCACAAGAGACAGTTTGGAGTCTTGGCATGGCTTAGACTTGCTGAACTCTATATAAGAGTTGGCTTGTCTTCTGTAATGGGAGCCTCTGTACAATATATTAGCTTCTGTATCTCTCTGCTCTGTAATGACTTGCTTCTACGAATATTGCTTCTGTGTTCCTGATATTGTATGCTGAATTCTCCCATATGTTATATAAAGAAGTTTCTTATATAATTTGAATCCTGCAGAATTATTTAATTGTGTCTATTGTGTGTGCTGCAACAAACTCCGACATAGTCCAACCCCCTGCTCGCATAGGAGACTCTGGACCATTCCAGCCAAATTTTTAAAAGCCTTGGGGAAAGCTAACCCCTCCTAAGAGAATGAAATGTTTTGAGAAATGTTTTAAAAAGGCAGGATAAAATATTTCCCCTAAAAGAGAAATAAAAATCTTAAGGGAGACAGAAACTCAGATCCTCAGCTCCCTGCCCCCAAGCAGAAACTGTATTAAGCTGAGGCCAGTTTTCAGAAATGTAGATTTGGTAATTCATTACTCTCTGCAGGAAGGCAAGGTTAGCTTTCAGCCATAATAGGAATTTCCCAACAAGCCCCTTCAGTTCATCAGCCAAACTTCAACCAAACCTGTCTCAGACAAATACCTAGGATTTGTACTTTGCCTATAGAGCTAGTATGACCCCTACATGGGCCCATGGGAGTTTGCCAACACCCAATAGAATTCATGTTCTTGCACAGGAATAGGAAGTTCAAGTGCAAAGCCCAAGAGAAGGTATAAATATCTTCCCCCCACTCTCAACTCCATGTGGTCACCTGCATCGGGACCATGTGCTTTGTGGTTCTGCTTCACCATTAAACCATCTTTCCAATCAGCCTCCATGTTTCCAGTGTCTTTCTCCCAGCTTGGAACCGAACCAGATGGATATTTCTTCCAACAGCTTCCAGTGATGGGACACCCCACAATTTCTGAAGGCAATTTGTTCCATTGGTGATTAATTGTCCCCTTGTTTGTTTGTTTGTTTTTTTAAATTTGATTTATATGCCGCCTTTCTCCAGAGACTCAGGGCGGCTTACAATGCATTAAGCAATAACCTTCATACTTTTGTATATTTTATACAGTCAGCTTATTGCCCCCACAAACTAGGTCCTTAATTTACCTACCTTAGAAAGGATGGAAGGCTGAGTCAACCTTGAGCCTGGTGAGATTTGAACTTACAGTAATTGCAGACAGCGGGAGTTAATCACAATGCACAATGCACACTATCCAGAAAGGATAGCTTAGCAGACTAATTTTCCTTCTTAATTCCAGATTGCTTCTCTCCTGGATTAATTTCCATTTAATTCCGCTGGTGCTTTGGAGAATAAGTTGACTCCCTCTTCTTTGTCGGAGCCCCTCAAATGTTAGAAGGTTGCTATCATGTCACTCTTTCTTTTCACTAGACTAGATACCCTGTTTTCCCCAAAATAAGACCCAACTGGAAAATAAGTCCTCCCATGTTTTTTCAGGATGCCTTAATATAAGCCCTACCCCCAAAAGTTAAGATTGTCAGCCAAGTGGATGCATTTAGTAACCTATTTCCCCAAAAATTGCTTAACACATTGTAAACCGCCCTGAGTCTCCGGAGAAGGGCGCCATATAAATCAATTTTTTTAAAAAAGCCAGAAAATAAGCCCTAATGTGTCTTTTTGGAGCAAAAATTAATATTTATTTTTATTATTTTATTATTAAAATTTATATGCTGCCCTTCTCCCGTAGGACTCAGGGCAGCTCACACAATAAAAACAATAATGGTAATAACAATACAATATTAAAATCCAGTCCAAAATTTAAAATCCCCGAATTAAAACCCCACAATCGGTCAGGGAATTTGATGAAAAAGCCATGTCTTCAGGCCGGTGCAGAATGTGCGGAGATCGGGAGCCATCCAGAGCTCGGTGGGTAACCCATTCCAGAGGGTCAGTGTGGCCACAGAGAACACCCTCATCCTGGGGGTCGCCAGCTGACATTGTCTGGCATTTAGTACTAGGTAGTTCTATAAGAATGCACAGGGCGGTGGGAGGCCGGTAGGATGTGGTCCTGCAGGTACCTCGGGCCCATGCCATATAGGGCTTTATAGGTGAGTACCATCACCTTGAACTGGATCCGGAAGGCCACCGGGAGCCAATGCAGCTTGCAGAGGAGAGGTGTTGCCCGGGAGTAACAGGAAGCTCCCATAACAACCCGCACGGCTGCATTTTGGACCAGCTGGAGCCTCCAAGTGCATCCCAAGGGCAGCCCCATGTATAAGATCTGGTCTTATTTTCGGGAAAACACAGTATACCCAGTTCTTGCAATTGTTCTTCATACATTATAGCTTCTAGGCCCCTAATCATCTTCGTTAGATCATTGAGCAAAACAAGAATATTATGGTATAGAACAATGTTTCTTAAAGTGTGATCTGAGAACTCCTAGGGTCCCCCAAGACCCACTTAGGATTCAACAAATACATTTAAATGCCAGCCATTAAAGACATTTGCAAAAATTTAAAACAATGTCTCACTTATCATCATCACCACCACCACCATCATCATCATTATTATTTTGTTTACAAACGTAGGTCTTTTCATGCAAGCTATTTTATTTCTGTTGATCTTTAATGGGGTTAATGTTGCACTGAAATGATTGAATAAATGTTCTACGAGTGAGTCCATTTAATTTTTAATGCAGGAAACATCAATAAATATTCACCCAAGCTGTTTTGGGATCCTCTATCGTTTTTAAAAAGGGGGAAGAATGGCTGGGAGAGGTAAAGTTTAAGAAATTTGGGTTTAGAAAAACAAGGGGGGGGGGGGAAATGTAGCATTGCCCAAAGACAATTCGACTTTAGCTTCTGGAAATTTCAAGTCAACAAAGTTACAGTCTTCAAATACAGGAAGCTCCTGACATAATAATTTGTTTAGTGACCGTGACAACAGAATTGAAAGAAGTGACTTCTGTCCATTTTTCACACTTATGACCTTTGTAGCTTCCCCATAGTCACATGATCAAAATTCAGACTCTTGGGTACTGATCAGAGGAAGGTTTCAGCAGGTTCTGAGAACTGGTAGTGGAAATTTTGAGTAGTTCGGAGAACCGGTAGTGAAAATTCTGACAGATCCCGCCCCCATCTATTTTCTGCCTCCCAGGTCCCAGCTGATTGGGAGGAAATGGGGATTTTGCAGTAACCTTCCCCTGGAGTGGGATGGGAATGGAAATTTTACAGTATCCTTCCCCTGCCATGCCTACCAAGCCACACCCACTGAGCCATGCCGGTGAATTTTGTTGGTTTTTTTAGAACTATTGGAAAGGAATGGAACACAATTCCATCTTCCTGAATCAGAGGTGGGTTTCGGCAGGTTCTGACCAGTTCTGGAGAACTGGTAGTGGAAATTTTGAGTAGTTCGAAGAACCGGTAGTGAAAATTCTGACTGGTCCCGCCCCCCATCTATTCTCTGCCTCCCAGGTCCCAGCTGATTGGGACAGAATGGAGATTTTACAGTATCCCTCCCCTGCCATGCCCACCAAGCCATGCCCACTAAGATGTGCCATGCCCACCAAGCTACAGTCACAGAACCAGTAGTAAAATTTTTTGAAACCCACCACTGGTACTGATTCACGTTTATGAGGGTTGCATGATCTCCTTCTGTGACCTTCTGACAAGCAAAGTCAATGAGGAAGCCAATTTCATTTAACAACCGTGTGACTAACTTAACAACGTTAATGATTCACTTAGCAACTCTGGCAAGAAAAGTCGTAAAACCTCAGAAAACAGATATATATATATATATATATATATATATATATATATATATATATATATATATATATATATATATATATATATATATATATATATATTCTGAGGTTTTCGTGGGTGTTTGTATGTAGGTTTTTGGTTATTAGGGTCTTCTCCCACATAAAATTGGAAGTGTCTTGGCGACGTTTCGACAAAGTCTCATTCGTCATCTTCAGGCTGGTGTTTTCGGCTTCGTACTCCTAGAAGCACGAGGTCGAAAACACCAGCCTGAAGATGACGAATGAGATTTCATTGAAATGTCGCCAAGACACTTCCAATTTTACGTGGGAGAAGACCTGAATAACCAAAGACCTATATATATGTATATATGAATTTATAATAATACTGTAATAATAATTATATACTTGAAGTATATCAGTCTTATAAAAAGAGACCGGACTGCCATTTGTCTAGAATATTATAGGTCTCCTGTCAGTTTATGCCATTTTACAGATTAACAGAGTTGGAAGGGACCTTGTAGGTCATCGAGTCCAACCCCCTGCCCAAGTAGGAGACCTTACACCATTTCTGACAAATGACAGTCCAATTTCTTCTGGAAAGCTTCCAGTGATGAAGCTCCCACAACTTCCGAAGGCAACTTCTGTTCCATGGGTTGATTCCTCTCACTTTCAGAAAAATTATCCTTATTTCCAGGTTGAATCTCTCCTTGATCAGTTTCCATCTATTATTCCTTGTCTGGGCTTCCGGTGCTTTGGAAAATAGCTAGACCCCCTCCTCTCTGTGGCAGCTCCTCAAATACGGGAACACTGTTATCATGTCTCCCCTGGTCCTTCTCTTCACTAGACTAGCCATGCCCAGTTCCTGCAACCATTCATCGTATGCAGTGGTGGGTTTCAAAATTTTTTACTATTGGTTCTGTGGATGTGGCTTGGGGTGGGCGTGGCTTGGTGGTGTGGTAAGGGAAGGATCCTGTAAAATCTCCATTCCCTCCCCAATCCAGGGGAAGGTTACTGCAAAATCCGCATTTCTTCCCAATCAGCTGGGACTTGGGAGACAGAGAATAGATGGGGACGGGGCCAGTAAGAGGTGGTATTTACCAGTTCTCCGAACTATTCAAAATTTCCACCAGTTCTCCAGAACTGGTCAGAACCTGCTGAAACCCACCTCTGATCGTATATTTTAGCCTCTGGTCCCCTCATCATCTTGGTTGCTCTTCTCTGCACTCTTTCTAGAATCTCAACATATTTATTATAGTGTGGTGACCAAAACTGGATGCAGTACCCTAGGTGTGGTCTTCTTACTAAGGCTTTATAGAGTGATATTAGTACTTCACTTGATCTTGATTGTATCCCTCTATTTTGCATCCCTCTGCTTGAGTAGAGGGTTGGATTAGAAGACCTCCAAGGTTCTTTCCAACTCCATTATTCTGTTATTCGGCATTCTCTTATGCCAGTGACTGAGGAATTCTGGGAATTGAAGTCCATACCTCTTAAAGTTGCCACGTTTGAAAAAAGTTGAAAAAAATGTAAGGAGCGTGCATAAGTGCACCAGGGTGCCTAACGTTCCTGTCCTAATATTCCCTTCTACTTACTCTTTTCATTTATTCAAATTATGTTTATACTTTTTACCTGTAATCTTATATACGCTTGACAAATAAATAAACTTAATTTCTAGTGTGGACGAGGCTAATGCATGCAGAAGGATCAGCCAACATGAAACGTTATATATATAACTCTCTCAGTCTCTTCCTTCGTCTCTCTTTCTCTCCTTCTTTGGGACTCTTCTTTGCTCTTTCTTAGATGGCAGGTGGCAGGGAAGGAACAGATGCTCCATATCAGGACTTTGAACTGATGTCTTGTACAAGAGCTTCTAAATTAGGTTCGTGGACTGCTGGCCATTCTTGATCAAAGCAGCACCACCAGCTGGTGCAAGTCAAGATTTCATGAAGGATGAGCCATTTGCAAGGTTGCCCCTTGCTTTCTTTAAGGAAGATTTGTGCTTTGTAGGGCTGCCAGAAAGAATGCAGCTTCTGTATTTTGGAATTTGAAGCTCATTCATCTTGGGTTTCTCTTAGGGAATCTGGAATCCATGTTTGAATAGGACATAGAACAGAATAACTGAGTTGGAAGGGAGAAAATTTCTCCTAATTTCTAGGTTGAATCTCTCCTTGTTCGGTTTCCATCCATTATTCCTTGTCTGGCCTTCAGGTGCCTTGGAAAATAGGGTTGACCCCTTCCTCTCTGTGGCATCCCCTCAAATATTGGAAGATCCTTCTCTTCTCTTCACTAGACCAGCCATGCCCAGTAACTTTCTTCATATGTTTTAGTCTCCAATCTCCTATCCTCTTGGTTGCTCTTCTCTGCACTTATTCTAGAATCTCAACATCTTTTTTTACATCGCGGTGACCAAAACTGGATGCAATATTCCAAGAGTGGCCTTACCAAGGCATTATAAAGTGACATTAAGACTTCATGTTATCTTGATTCTATCCCTCTGTTTATGCAGCCAAGAACTGTGTTGGCTTTTTTGGCAGCTGTTGCGCATGGTTGGCTCATATTTAAGTGATGATCCACTAGGACTCCAAGATCCCTCTCACAATTCTACTATTGAGCAAAGTACCCAGGGATGGGTTCCACTTACATTTAGTATGGGTTTGCAGTGTGATCGCATGCTCTTCTGCACATGCGCAGATCACCTATGATGACATTGTGGTGGGTGGTCACAGCTTCCTGCCGTTTTTACTACCGGTTTTATAGAACCGGAACAAAGCGGGAGCAACCCACCTCTGAAGGTACCATACAGTAAGTACTGTAGTCCTAGAGGAGATCAACCCTGACTGCTCTTTAGAAGGTCAGATCCTGAAGATGAAACTCAAGTCCTTTGGCCACCTAATAAGAAGGAAGGACTCACTGGAAAAGAGCCTAATGCTGGGAACGATTGAAAGCAAAAGAAGAAGAGGGCAGCAGAAAATGAGATGGTTGGATGGAGTCACTGAAGCAATCGGTTTGAGCTTAAATGGACTCCCAGGGATGGTAGAGGGCAGGAAGGCCTGGAGGAACATTGTCCATGGGGTTGCAATGTATGGGACACAACTTTGCAACTAACAATAAGAACGACACCTGTGCATTTTGTTTTTCTTGCCTAAATGTAGAATCCCATCATTTGATCCCATCAAATGTTAACAGCTTCTTTCACTGGTGACTTCCTAAGGTTGATTCTCTAGATTTAGTGAAGTTGCTAAGATCCATCTCCATGTAGCTATTACTCATTCATGGTATTTTGCCAACTGAGAAATTGAGTTAGTTCAGGAAGCAGAGGACATATACGGATACAGCTCCTGAAATAAATCTACAATGACTTCCTGGATCTTTTCATCGCCGTCTATTAGGATACCCCTTTTGCTAGGCCATAAATATTTAAGTGGAGCTGCTTAAAGCACAATTAAGAAGTTTAATTGCCTTTAAACGCAAATGGCTGAGTCCTCCAATGCACCCCCCATCCTCAACATGAATCAAAGAGTTGTTTGAGGTGGAGCCAGCGAAAGATAACATTATGCCCGCATTAGGGATACATTTTACGTTTGATCCTAGCAAAGATGTTTTTTTAAGAGATGAACAATTCCGCAAAGTGAAGAGTCTTTAGAGGCAACTCTTCCCCATTCTAACGGGTGAGTAATATTGGTTTTTTTTTCCTTCAATCCCTTAGTAATTATATCAGGAGGACATATTTATTACAAATTATTGATTTTATAATTACTACGGCTGCTGTTCACATTACTTCACAATGAAAACCTTTTAATATACCACGTTCTTCACCCTTAGCTGGCAGAGAGGGAGAGAGAGCAAGAAAAGAGAGCGAGAACGATTTGCAGAATGGCCAAGAGTTAGATTTTTATCAGCATCCTGCCCGCCCCCTTCCTCACCCCTGTTTTTTTGGCCAAGGATCTAAGTCTGGGAGGGTGGGGAGAGAGAGAGAGAAGATGAAGAAAATACTGCTAATAGCGCTTAAATCAAGACAAATGTTGGAAGTCTCAGGGTCATTCCTGGAAGATTATTAGAGTCAACCCTCAACAAGGGAGACAGATATTCTTCCCCTCATTTAATTGTAGAGTTATTTTATGGCTAACATCTCTGTGATTGGAAAGTTATAGCTTGAAATCAGCTGTTGGCTCCCCATGTATGGGGAGAGCCACAGACAAACATGGGGACAAATGTTGCTGGAAGAAGATATATGTCTTATGAGGTTGATTTCTTGGTGCCCTGGTGCAGATGTCAGGGGCAAAAATATAAATCCAAGTGTCCTATAATTGCTTCTTTCATTGCTGTTTCATTGCCATTCAAGGCAGGGCAATGGCTTAGTCTTCCTCACCAGGTAGGTCCTTGGAAGAAATGATGAGGTATCAAAGACGGAAGAAATAGTGGCTCCTATCTGCCACTGGCGGTGAAATGAACCTTCTTATGAAGGTAGATTGCACCCAATCCATCATCATCTGAACGTTTTCCATTTCTTGTTCTAGATGAGGTTGCAGATAGAGCCAATGTGCTTCCAGAGCCCTTCTGGATTCACGGCATCTACTCAAAGAGCAACAGTCAAGAAGGACAATTGCAGGGCAATTATACATGATTGGACTAGGAGAATCTACTTGCAGTCACTCATGTCACACTCACAGTCACCTACCAATTGGATTACTGGAATTGATGCTCTTAGATCAGGTATGTCAAACATGTGGCCTATGGGCAGGATGCTGTTGTGGTCCACCAGCAACCTGCAGAGCTGGCAGAGGAGTTGGACAGTAAGGAGGCTGGAGAGGAACATGGGCCAGTCCTGGAATCAGGGAAAGGCCCGGACGAGGGCTCTGCATCAGAGGCAGAGATGGGGCCAGGGCCATCTGGGAGCGATGCATGGACTACGGAGTCTACAGAGGTGGATAGCAGAGGAACAGGAGGAACCTGTTCCTTGTGTGCGCATGCACAGAGCTGCTAGAAGGCAAGAACAATCAAAACAAAAGGGACGACTCAGGAGTAAGGCCTGGAGATGATTGGCCCCTCCCAGAAGGCTTAAAAGAGCAGCAACAGCTCTTGGGATCTTTGTAGGAAAGCAACGTTGCTACATTTGTTTATTGTCGGCATCTCTTGCTTCTGAACTTTTGCCAAGAAAAGCCTTTGGCAGGGTGCCAAAGTAGACAAAGGTTGGTGATAAGGCTGAAGGACTGTTTATGAAAAATATGTTTTGGACTTAATCTGGACTAAGCTGAGAATGGAGTAATTCTAATAAAATAGGTTTGTTTAGGACTGATTGTGTCTGGTAATAACTACTTGGGCCTAGGTCACAACACATACAGTCCGTGCAGGCCACACCCACTCTGGCCCCACAAAGGCAAAAACAATCATGATCAGAGGTGGGATTTACATACCGTTACCTCCGGTTTGCCCAGCACCAGAAATGTTGAGTATGCGTGCACACGGCATCCATGCATGCATGCGGCATCAAAAAACATGGCAATTTGCTCGCGCATGCCATCCACGCATGCGTGTGATGTCAAACAACATGGCAATTCGCTCATGCGCACCATCCACACATATGTACGACATCAAAAACCCAGTGATATGGGATGGGATTGAGCCTGGGCGGGTGTGCAGGGCAGATCACTATTACCGGTTCACCCAAACCGGTCCGAACCAGCTGAATACCACCTCTGATCATGATACATCATGATACGGCCCACAATATGATTGGGTTTGACACCTCTGTCTTAGTTGGTGCTGTCCTTGAAGACTACTTGAAAGGTTCAGCTGGTACAAGATAGCAATAGCAATAGCACTTCATTGTGCTTTACAGCTCTCGCTAAGTGGTTTACAGAATCAACATATTACCCCCAACAATCTGCCTCCTCATTTTACTGACCTGGGAATGATGGAAGGCTGAGTCAACCTTGAACTGGTCAGGATCGAACTTGAGGCTGTGGACAGTGAGTTAGCCCTGCAGTACTGCATTCTAATCACTGTGTCACCATGATGCTTTCAAAACACTGTCCTAGAACATTGTACTGTACATTGGGGAAACTAAACAACCACTTCAGGAACACATGGCACAACATAGGAGAACCAACCCAAGAGGACTAGATTCAGCAGTCCATCTGCATTTAAAAGACACAGGTGACTCTTTTGAAGACAGCAAAGGCCACATTTTGAGCAGAGAGGCCTGCTGACAGTCAGCAGAATTAGCCTGCAATACTGCATTCTAACCACTGTGTCATCACAGCTCAAGCAAATATGACTGCCAGTTATTCAACATATTGGACATATCTGTTTCGCAAGTTGCATTGGTTTCAAGTATGCTTCTGGATATAATTCAAAAGAGACCGGACAGTCATTTGTCCAGAATGGAACTCCTACCATAAGCAGGAGGTTGGACTAAAAGACTTCCGAGGTGCCTCCCAACCCTATTATTCTATGCTTTAGGTTCAATATTTATCTATATTTAGCTTTCTCAATCTCTCTATTGTTTTCCTTTGCACCCTCAACTGACTGTTGTAAACATATGTGTACCATATGTATTATTCTGAAAGTTAATTGTTTTCTTTCCCACATGTCAACTCAGTCAAGTATAGATAAAATGTTTAAAATTGAAGAATCTACAGAAAATTCTCAGATGCATAACGCCTTCCGATGAATGCATTTTTTAAAAAAGAGAGAGAGAAGGGTTCTGCAGAATATTTCAATTTGAAACATTTGGTAATTGTTAGATATGTGGTGTTACAAACATTCTGAAAGTGTTTCAAGCTCAACTCAGAAATGGGTCTGAGATTCTTCTAGAACAGGGGCAGAGGTGATATTCAGCCGGTTTGGATCAGGTTGCAGAAATCCCCACTTTATGCCATCCTATTTAGGCACATTTTTGAGACTGGGCACATGCAAGGAAGGTGCATGAGCGAAGCACATGCATGGAACATTGAATGCATGTGCGGAAGGGGTGCATGCATGAAGCAGAGAGCGCACGCTGGGCAAACCAATAGTAACAAAATGTAAAACCCACCATTGAACAGGGGTGTCAAACTCAAGGCCTATGGGCCAGATCCAGCATGCAGGGTGTTTAAATCTGGCCCACAGGGCCAGCCTGGAAACAGCAAAGGACCAGCCTGTATACCAGGGGTGGGTTCTAAATTTTTTTACTACCGGTTCTGTGGGTGTGGATTATTTTATGGGCATGGCTTGATGGTCATGTGACAATTCTTTAGGATTTAGCAGAGGTACTGGTCTACCAGGCTTTTAACTGCTTGCTTGCAGATACTGGTATACCCATTTATTTTTGCAGGCACTGGTCTACTCATGTATTTTTGCAGGCACTGGTCTATCCATTTATTTTTGCAGGCACTGGTCTACTCATGTATTTTTGCAGGCACTGGTCTATCCATTTATTTTTGCAGGCACTGGTCTACTCATGTATTTTTGCAGGCACTGGTCTATCCATTTATTTTTGCAGGCACTGGTCTATCCATTTATTTTTGCAGGCACTGGTCTATTCATGTATTTTTGCAGGCACTGGTCTATCCATTTATTTTTGAAGGCACTGGTCTACTCATGTATTTTTGCAGGCACTGGTCTATCCATTTATTTTTGCAGGCACTGGTCTACTCATGTATTTTTGCAGGCACTGGTCTATCCATTTATTTTTGTAGGCACTGGTCTACTCATGTATTTTTGCAGGCATCGGTCTACTTGTGTATTTTTGCAAGCACTGGTTTACCCATTTATTTTTGCAGGCACTGGTCTACCACCAAACTGCCTTTTACCACTGATCAGCTGTAGGGTGGACCTTTGAAGCCCGCGGCAAGAGTTTAAACAGTTTTTCCTTATAGCCCATCAGCTGAGACTCAGGAGGCAGCAATAGATTGGGGGTGGGGCCAAATTAAAGGTAAGAATAACGGGGTAGGGGAGGCAGGGGGAGCAGAACTGGTTCAGTGACATCATATCGTCACCGCTACCGGCTCAGTGGAACCAGGTGGAACTGGGAGGAACCCACCACTGCTGTGTACCTCTGCCAGCAAAAACAGAGCTCAGGATGGGATGTGCTGCATTTTCGTTGGCAGAAGCTTACAGGAGGCTATTGCGGCTGAAAACAGGGCAGGGTTGGACCGCATGCCACCAACCGGGCTCCGTTTTCACTGGCAGAGGGCTATCAAAACAAACTAAAAATGAAACAAAATGAGAAATGCTTCCCCTTTTGCATTTGAGCATGCAAGAAGGGACAGGAATGGAGAAAGGGAAAGAGGAAAGAAAAAAAAAAGAAAGAAAGATGGGAAGTAAGCAAAGAAGGAAAAATAAAAAAAGAGGGGAAGGAAGAAGAAAAGAGAATGAAGAGGGAGGGAAAAAGAAGAAAAGGAAGGAAGGACGGAAGGACGGAAGGAAGGAAGGAAGGAAGGAAGGAAGGAAGGAAGGAAGGAGATTATAATGAGAGTGAGCAAAATGTGTCATTCATGAAGCTTTAGTCCTCCATTTGAACTCACAAATCAACAACTAGTTCATTCTTGACAGTATATCTACCAGGTACATGGTGGCATTTTAATGTCTCACCATGCCATGAAAGAAATGGTGACTGCCAGCATCAACAGGAAGAAAATGAACTCCACCAGTTGTCCTGCACCATAAAATTAAGTCCATGATGCTGTAGAAAGAATGAAATATTTTTAGAAGTATTAAAAAGAAAGAATATTATATTTCCCTGGATGAAAAATGGAGAAACATGGTTATTGTTTTCTTAGTGGGAGAAAGCAGCCCCCACCTTTTCTTAATAGCCCACAGCAGATGTCAATATTTAAGAGAGAAAGAGATAGATAGTTCTAGTCATAAGCAAATACCCTCACCCTAGATCCAACAAAGGTAGGATTAGCCCTCAGCCGCAATAGGAATTTATTAGTTCAATTTATATTTATTAGTTCAATTTATATGCCGCCTTTCTCCGAAGACTCAGGGCGGCTTACAATGCACTTATAGCAATGGCCTTCATTCTTTTGTATATACCTGCTTATTAGGGCTTTTGGTCCCCCATAAGTAGTGTCTCTAAAAAGTCAGCTTATTGACCCCACAATCCGGCTCCTAAATTTACCTACCTCGGAAGGATGGAAGGCTGAGTCAACCTTGAGCCTGGTGAGATTTGAACTCGCACTAATCGCAGGCAGCTGGCAGCTAAGTGCTACATAACAGCCCTTAGTCTGCTGCACCACCAAGGCTCTTGCCCAATGCCCCTTCATTGCATTAGCAGTCAAAATTTCAACCAAACTTAGCTCAGATAAGCACCTTGTACTTTGCCTATAGAGCCAGCTATGACCCCTTCATAGTCCCTACATGGCTTCTTGGGAATCTGACAACAGCCATTAGAATACATGTTCTTGCACAGGAACAGGAAGCTCAAGTGCAAAATGCAAGAGAAGATATTAACCCCCCCCCACTCTCAACTCCATGTGATCAGCACCCAGAACCCATGTGGTTCTTCTCATCATTAAACCTTCTTTCCAATCAGCCTCCATGTTTCCAGAATCTTCCTCCTTGCTTGGAACTGAACCAGATGGATATTTCTTCCCACAATGCTTTGCTAGAAGTTCTGTTTGCTACACTAGAAAGTTAATTCTGACTCTGGCGGAATTTCATTTCATTTATTAAATTTCTATACCGCCCTTCTTCCGAAGGACTCAGGGCGGTGTACAGCCATCATAAAACAATATAGGATACAAAATTTAAAAGCAATTTAAAACAAATTAAATATTTTGGCTGTTAAATTAAAAACCCACAAATTTAAAACACCCCATCCCAATTTCTTGTTAAGCCAGTTCAGCCTGTTCAAATAGCAGAGTCTTAAGGGTACGGCAAAAGGTATGCAGGTCAGGAATGAAATGATTAGGGAGGCAGATCAGGAATGCCACTTCATAAAAGTCACTCTTCCTGGACAAGACTTCTGATAAATAAAATCTACATGAATGTACGACACGAATCACGCGAAGTGTTAATAACATTCTGTCAAGCCTTGGTAAGGCCACACTTGGAATACTGCTTCCAGTTTTGGTCACCACGATGTAAAAAAAAGATGTTGAGACTTTAGAACAGTGATGGCTAACCTTTTTGCTGTCATGTGCCAAAAATGGGGGGAGCGCGGGGGTGTGTGTCATGCATGTGTGTGCCCACACCCATAATTCAATGGCCCCCGTGCATGCACATGCAACCCCCCCTTCCCTCCGCTTTTGGCACCCAACGGCAAAAAGGTTACCAGTGGACCCAGTAGGCCCGTTTTTTGCCCTCCTCAGGCTCCAGAGGCTTTCTTGCAGCCTGGGGACAGTGAAAGCAGCCTTCCCCATTCACCCAGAGGCCCTCCAGAAGCTGGAAACAGCCTGTTTCCCAACTTCCGGTGGGACCGCAAGGCTGAAAATCAGCTGGCCGGTACACAAATGCATGCTGGAGCTGAACCAGGGCAATGCTTGCGTGCCCATAGATATGGCTCTGCACGCATGCCATAGATTCACCATCACGACTCTAGAAAGAGTGTCGAGATGTTGCCAGGTGTCCACTATTTGAGCGGACAGTCCGCTTTTTTCACATTATGTTCACTATTTTTTTTCACAAAATAGTGGACATTTTTTTTTTATTCAAAAGCTTTATGATGACATGGTAGGTAATCTAAAGCTGTACAGTCTAAGAGAATAAGGATAGGAGAATCGCGTTTTGTCTTTTTTTTTCATAAGTTAGAAAATTCTTGCATGTGATCTTCACATTATCATGTGTAAGCTGCGTGATTCTTTGCAAAAAAAATACGATGAGCAGTTTTTTGGAATGAAAGTTTTATTTGCCTTACGTAAAAAACATTTGCCTGAGAATGCCATGCAAAAGTTCAAGAAAGAAGCCATCAACTTGTATCAAAGAGCCATTGCGTACCTAGAAAAGTGGTATAATTTCACCGATTCCATATATGAGACGCTAAGTTGTTTCAATCTGATTGATCGCAATAATCCTCCAACTTTAGAAGAAATGATGAACATCTGGTTATTATCACCATGGCAAGAAGAACTTCCACCCAACACTCTCTTCGATGAAATTTCTGCCTTAGAAGTTTATGTTCATCTGCAGGGCAATTCATCCCTTGATAAGTGGACATACTTTTTCAAGAAAGAGCCAGCTCTGAGTTTACTGAAACTGTTCCAGTATTGTGCATCAATTCCAGTATCAAATGCAAACGTTGAACAAATTTTCAGCATCATGGGAAATTTGTGGACTGACGAACGTAACCGACTGCTTGTACCATCAGTTCGAAGTGAACTTTGTATATTTTTTAATATTTCTCAACGTTGTACTGAAATTAAAGAATCATTCCTTAAACACAAAGAATTGATCAAAGCTGCACAGTCAAATAAAAAATACACACGACAGCAAAGTAAAATGTAATTTAATATTTTACATATTATTATAATATATTTGATGTTTTGAATTTTAAGTAAAGTTTTGAAGTGATTATTTTAATATGTGTTAAAATGTTTGTAAGAAAATATATAATTTAATTGTATTTTTTTTTTACTACTTAAACCCCTTCCCCCCCCCTTGTCCGCTATTTTTTGGAAGCAGACCTGGCAACCCTAAGAAGAGCGAAAATGATGATTAGGAGACTGGAAGCTAAAACACACAAAGAACAATTGCTGGAATTGGGTATGTCTAGTTTGATGAAAAGAAGGACCATGGGTGACATGATATCAACATGTTGGAGCACCCACAACTTCTGGAGATAAGCCTTTCCAATGATTAATTGTTTTCACTCTCAGGAAATATCTCTTTAATTCCAGGTTAGATCTCCCTTTGATAAGCTTTCATTTGTTACTTCTTGTCCTGCTCTCAAGTGCTTAGGAGAATAGGTCAACACCATCTTCTCCTCAAATATTGGAAGACTGATAAAGAGAATGTTTCTATCTCAGGGTTGAAAATGAAGGATGCTTGGTGCTCTCTGAGCTTGGTTGTTTTCTTGTAGACATTTGATTATCCAAACCAGATAACATCAACAGTGCTAGTGCTGACAGTATTACTAGCTAGCCCTCACAATGTTACTTAGTTTGAATAATGAACCATCTTCAAGAAAACAGCCAAGTTCAGAGAGCACCAAGGATCTCCCTTATTGGACGACTGCTATCATATCACCCAGAGGTGGGAGTCACATACTGTAGCAACTGGTTCGCCCAGCACTGGAAATGTGAGCGTGGACGTGCACGAGCGAAGCGAGTTAACAGCTTATCTCCAGAAGTTGTGGGTGCTCCAACATGTTGATATCATGTCACCCATGGTCCTTCATTTCATGCACACCGTCTGTGCATGTGTGCGGCATCACGGAACACAGTAATTTGCTTGCATGCAGCATCAAAAACACAGTGATATAGGACGGGATTGTGCCCGGGCAGGTGGGCAGGGGTGACTGGGTACAGTCGGTCTGAACCGGCTGAATATCACCTCTGCCCCAATCCTTCCCTTCATTAATCTAGACATATCTAGTTCCCTCAATTGTTTGTTATATGGTTTAATCTCTAGGCCCCTTTATTGTTCCTTTTTTTTAATTGAAAAGTTTTAATAAATTTTACAAATGTTTCCCCTTCCCCCTCCCTCTTTTCCCCCACCCCCAAACTTCCCCCCTCCAACCCTCCCTCCCCCTAACTTCCCAGAGCAAAATACAAGGTATAGCGTTTGACAATCGTATACTATAGCCTCCTATCTCCCTCTTCTACTTTAACTTCCCTTTTATTAGACTAAATTTAGGTAAATTATAACATTTGTTTGTTCATTCATCAGCTAATTGAAATTTCTTAGTCCAATATTTGTTTTGAATGTAGTCAATCCATCTTCTCCATTCGAACATATATTTCTCATTCGAATGGTCCTTCAAATATGCTGAAATTTTGGCCATCTCTGCTAAATGTACTTCTTTTAATGTCCCTTCTTGAATAGTAGGCAAATCTTCCTTCTTCCAATACTGCACCACCAACAATCTTGCTGCCGTTATTAAGTTCAGAATCAAATTAGTCTCTATAACTGTACAATCTGTAATTATACCTAACAAGAACAACGGTGGAGTAAACTTTATCTTCTTTTTAAGGCTATTTTGGATAATCCACCATATTTTTATCCAGAATGCTTTAATTTTTTTACAAGTCCACCATACATGATAATACGTAGCGTCAACACAATCACATCTCCAACATTTGGATTATAGATTCGGATACATACAAGCTAGCTTTTTGGGATCTAAATGCCATCTATAAAACATTTTATAAAAGTTCTCTCTCAAATTTTGAGCTTGCGTAAATTTTACATTTCTTACCCAGATCCAAACATATGAAGGTTTGCAGGATTTGGGTATGGCTAATCTAGAGAAAGGAAGGACTGAGGGGGACATGATAACTTATATTCCGGTATTTGAGATGCTGCCACAAAGAGGAGAGGGGTCAACTAATTTTCCAAAGCACCTGAAGATAGGAAAAAGTAATAATGGATGGAAGCTAATCAAGGAGAGAAGCAACCTGGAATTTAAGGAGAAACTTCTAACAGTGAGGACAATTAACCAGTAGGACAACTTGCCTTCAGATGCGGTGGGTGCTTCATTGCTGAAAATGTTTAAGAAAAGATTGGACAGTCACAGAAATGGTATTCAGCTGGTTCTGAAGAGTTCTGGAGAAGCAGTAGCAGAAATTTTGAATAGTTCCAAGAACCGGCAAATACCACCTTTGACTGGCCCTGCCCCCATCTATTCCTACCTCCCGAGTCCCAGCTGATCGAGTCCCATCTGATTGGCTGGGTCTTCTTTTGTTGTCCTGCACACAGAGCTGGAAAGCAGGTTAGTGGGGTGGGGAAGGAATGAAGATTTTACAGTATCCTTCCCCGTGGAGTGGGTGGGAATGGAGATTTTGCAGTATCCTTTCCCCAGAAGTGGGGAGGGAATAGGGATTTTACAGTATCCTTCCCCTGGAGTGGGGTGGGAATGGAGATTTTGAAATATCCTTCCCCCAGGAGTGGGGAGGGAATGGGGATTTTATTTTATTTATTTATTTATTTTTAAATTTGTATACCGCCCTTCTCCCTGAGGACTCAGGGCAGTGAACAGCCAAGTAAAAACATAAACTACAAACATTAAAATACAATTAAAAAGATATATATAAATTTGGCCCCTGATTAAAAAATAATAACAAACAATTAAAAACATTTTTAAAAGTGTTATGCCAGCCCGGCTTGCTGGAAAAAGAGGGTTTTAAGGGCACAATGGAAGGCACCGAGGTCTTGGATTTTGCAGTATCCTTCCCCTGCCATGCCCATCAAGCCACGCCCACCAAGCCACGCCTACAGAACCGTTAGTAAAAAAATTTGAATCCCACCACTGGACGGTCACCTATCTGAAATGGTGTAAGATCTTCTCACTGAGCAAATGGAGAGCCTGGAAGATCTCCCATGTCCCTTTCAGCTCTATTCTGATTCTGATTCAAGAGTCTCAGCATTATGCAGCATGATTCCTAAGTAAAGTTTTGAATTAGCATAGATTCAGCATGAGGTCAGATTTGTTTGGGTGCATGCCTGTGCATAAACCGCCCCCTAAATACACAGCCTTCAAAAATGCTAAGCTCTAGTACCTGCGATTTTTATTGCGTAGCTCCAAGAACAATTCATTCAGAAAATCAGCTCGGCAACTGTTAAAAAAAAAAAAAATTAAATGCCTTCCTTTGCAATATTTATGGTGCCGTTTTTAGGCTTTAGTAGGAGATACACAAACCATAAAGCTAAACTAACAATTAACTCCGAGCGCTAAATCTTTGCATTGGGTTTGTGAAAAGCAAGATTAGGAGGGAATAATCAGCAAGCAGCTGGCTGCAGAAGGAGCCGAGTCTTGAAGAAGGCTCCGTAATTTAAATGCCGAATACAACACTAATTGGAAAATGAGATTTCAATCAAAGGTCCATTTGACATTTCGCTTCTCCGGCCCACTCAACAATAACAATAACATTTAGCGGAGAAGGGTATGGCATTAGGGGGCCAAAAACATGTTGATGGGCCTTCAGAAATTCTCAGCAACAGATGCCGTGTATATTTAATTTTATTTGCCAACTCGATAAAACAAGAAAAGAAAAAAAAAAAAACTAATGGAAATGATCTGACATCTTATTTATTGGTCCGCACATTATGTCATCATCCTAAACCACCAAATTGTAAAAAAGCCAAAGGTCTGGTTTTAAATTGCATTAGATGTCTCTCTCTCTCTCCTCTTTCCCTCTCTCTCTCTCCGCTCTCTCTCTCCCTCTCTCTCTGTCTCTCTTTCCTCTTTGTCTCCCTCTCTCTCCTCTCTCTCTCTCTCCCTCTCTCTCCTCTCTCTCTCTCTCTCCCTCCTTCCCTCCCTCCCTCCCTCTCCCTCTCCTTCTCTCCCTCACATACATATATATTCTGAATTTTATAACCCCGAATGAAGAGTGTAATCATTACACTGACACGGTCAACACAATCAAAGGCCTTTCTATAATTAGTGAAACACATATTGACTTGGTTTTTATGTTCTTTGGCTTTCTCGATGATTTTAGCATTAGCAACAATGGCTCTTTTCTCCTTTGCTTCTTCTTCAAAACCAACTTGAGCATTTGGAATTTTTTCTTTCCCTAAAGGTAAAGGTTCCCCTCGCACATGTGTGCTAGTGGTTCCCGACTCTAGGGGGTGGTGCTCATCTCTGTTTCGAAGCCGAAGAGTAAGCACTGTCCGAAGACGTCTCTGTGGTCATGTGGCCAGCATGACTCAATGCCAAAGGTGCACGGAATACTGTTACCTTCCCACCAAAGGTGGTCCCTATTTTTCTACTTGCATTTTTTACATGCTTTCGAACTGCTAGGGCTGTAAATTGCTTTAGGTGATCTTCAGCACTATATTCCTGGCCTGTGAAATTAAGCATGCTGCATTATTTTTATTTATTTTTTTAGTACTGATCTGTGGATTATCTTCTTCCATCCTGTTGACCACCGTGTCATTCTTCAGATTTTATGGCATGGTTTGGTTAGAAGGTTTATAGATGCTTTTTATATTGTTTGCCCCATTTCTTCCACAAGTTTCCATGGTCTGCCTGTCTGTCTGTGTCTGTCTGTCTGTCTGTCTGTCTGTCTGTCTATCTATTTATCATATTTCTTTTCCTTCCTTCCTTCCTTCCTTCCTTCCTTCCTTCCTTCCTTCCTTCCTTCCTTCCTTCCTTCCTTCCTTCCCACCTACCTCTCTAACTAGTTTATCTACATCTCTCTATTTCTATCCATCTATCTATCATCTATTTATCCATCTATCCATCTATCCATCTATCATCAGATCTGTCTATCTATCATCTATCTATCTATCTATCTAACTATCTATCTATCATCTATCTATCTATCTATCTATCTATCTATCTATCTATCTATCTATCTATCTATCTACTAGTGATGATAGATAGATGGAAGGATGGATAGATGGATGGATGGATAGATAGACAGACAGACAGACAGACAGACAGACAGACAGACAGACAGACAGACAGACAGACAAGTTAGCTAACCAATTTATGTAGCCATCCAACTCACACACAACTGCAGGCAGTTTACAACTTATACAAATTTAAAGGAGCCATTGTATAATATTAGCCACCAAAAAAACCTTACATGCCCCCTCTCCCCATAGCAGCAACAATACAATCAGACTAGCCACTTGATCAGCATCATTTGTGGTCTGCAGGCCTTCTGATGAAACTACATTTTTAGGGCCTTTTGCAAAAGGAGCAAGGTGGGAGACAACCATGTGTCACAGAGAAAGATGTTCCGTAAAGAAGGGGCCACCACCAAGAAGAGCCTTTTTCGTGGTCTCACCAAATGACTATCCCTAGTTGATAGGACTCATAACATGGCCTGACTTCCTGCCCTGGTGGGCTGGATGAATGTAACAGACTGTGATCCTTCAATCTATCTTCATCTTCTGATACTAGAGCTTCTTGTACATAGGGACTATTTTCTAAACTATCTCAGATGTTGACGTCCTTATTGTAGAGAATGTCAAAAGAGTGGAAAGAGGACAGAGAAGAGCAACAAAGATGATTAGGGGACTGGAGGCTAAAACATGTGAAGAACGGCTACAGGATCTGGGTATGCCTAGTTTAATGAAAAGAAGGACTAGGGGAGACATGATAGCAGTGTTCCAATATCTCAGGGGCTGCCACAAAGAAGAGGGAGTCAAGCTATTCTCCAAAGCACCTGAGGGTAGAACAAGAAGCAATGGGTGGAAACTAATCAAGGAGAGAAGCAACCTAGAACTAAGGACGAATTTCCTGACAGTTAGAACAATTAATCAGTGAAACAACTTGCCAACAGAAGTTGTAAATGCTCCAACACTGAAAGTTTTTAAGAAGAGGTTGGATAACCATTTGTCTGGAGTGGTGTAGGGTGTCCTGCCTAAGCAGGGGTTTGGACGAGAAGACTTTGTTCCAACTCTGTTATTCTATTCTGTTCTAAAATACTCATTCCAACTTTTTCTGATCTTCTTTGAATCAGCTGCTGTCTTAATTTCAGGTTGGAACTTCTTTCTGAGTTCAGAGATCTGGAAGACCTTCCTTGTTTCTCGGTGTCTATATCTTGTTTCTTCTCACATCTCTCCGAAATTCTTTGCTCCATTCTTTCATGAGATCTTTGTCTTTCTTGACTTTGACTTCCCTTTTCTTCTTGGCAACTTCCATCTGTTCTGACCCAATGACTTTTAAAATCCCAATTACCATTTAGCTGACCAGGGTGATGCACTCTCTTATGCCATTGCCAAGTTTTGTTTAATAACCAGCAAGATTCGACAGGACCTCTTAAGAAACAGTTTGAACTGATTAATCTTGCACCAGGATTAATAATAGCAATAACTATTAACCTTCTTGTGTATTTCTATCTACAATAGCTAAGTTTATAATGGCCTTTTCACTGAAGGCTTAACGTCAATAATCTCAGGGCTCCAAGTGTTTGTCTGAACACTTGAGGAAATTTCCTTGATTTGGCTGAGATCAATGAATGTTTTATTCCATTGTCTCTTAGAATGGAATAGAATAGAATAGAATAGAATAGAATAGAATAGAATAGAATAGAATAGAATAGAATAGAATAGAATAGAATAGAATAGAATAGAATAGAATAGAATAGAATAGAATAGAATAGAATAGAATATGAATTAAGAATAGACTAGACTAGACTAGACTAGACTAGACTAGAATAGAACATGAACATGAATTTAGAATAGAGTAGAGTAGAGTAGAGTAGAGTAGAGTAGAGTAGAGTAGAGTAGAGTAGAGTAGAATAGAATAGAATAGAATAGAATAGAATAGAATAGAATAGAATAGAATAGAATAGAATAGAATAGAATAGAATAGAATAGAATAGAATTCTTTATTTTCCAAGTGTGATTGGACACACAAGGAATTTGTCTTTGGTGTATATGGTCTCAGTATACATAAGGAGAATAAAATGCATTCATCAAGAATAAAAAGATACAACACTTAGTGGTAGTTAAGGTTACTAATAAGCTATCAAATCATACTAGGAAACAAATAAAAACAATATAAATGGAAAGATACAAGCAACATGGTTATAGTAATAAGTGGGAAGAGATAGATACTAGTAAGGAAGAGAAGAATAATAGTAATCGTATCTTAGTAAATTATTTGACATTGTTGTGGGAATTAGTTGTTAAGCAGAGTGATGGCATTCGGGAAAAAACTATCCTTGTGTCTAGTTGTTCTGGTGTGCAGTGCCTTATAGCATCGTTTTGAGGGTAGGAGTTGAAACAATTTATGTCCAAGATGCGAGGGGTCTGTAGATATTTTCACAGGCCTCTTTTTGACTCGTGCAGATTACAGGTCCTCAATGGAAGGCAGGTTGGTAGCCATTGTTTTTTCTGCAGTTCTAATTATCCTCTGAAGTCTGTGTTTGTGTTGTTGGGTTGCAGAACCAAACCAGACAGTTATGGAGGTGTAGACTCAATAATTCCTGTGTAGAATTGTATCAGCAGCTCCTTGGGCAGTTTGAGCCTTCTGAGCTTTCAGACTCAGGCTGGAGCCAATCTGTGATGATAGCACGTTTTGGAATGGCTGCTGCTTTGGATTTTGCTTTCTTGCAGACAGCACAATCCAGAAACACCTTATACCCCTTTAGATCCAAACCTTTTGCGAACTCTTGCATTTTCCTAAGAACACGAAAGCTGGCATGCCCCAATCTTCTATGCCACTTATGGATACACCTGTAATGCAAAGGTCTACCAGTTAGTGAATTTTCAACATTAACAGTTTTATGAGGAACCTCAGGCTTGCTCTGAGCAATCTGTTTCCCAATTTTCTTTTTGTTGGCTTTAGAATTGCAGAAAAAACAATGGCTACTAACCTGCCTTCCATTGCGGATCTATATATTGCACGAATCAAAAAGAGGGCTGAGAAAATATCTACAGATCCCTCAGATCCTGGACATAAACTGTTTCAACTCCTACCCTCAAAACAATGCTATAGAGCACTGTACACAAGGACAGTTTTTTCTCGAATGCCATCACTCTGCTAAACAAATAATTCCCTCAACACTGTCAAACTATTTACTAAGTCTGCACTATTATTAATCTTATCATTCCCATCACCCATCTCCTTCCACTTATGACTGTATGACTGTAACCTTGTTGCTGGTATCCTTACAATTAATATTGACTGTTTCCTAATATGATTTGATTGCTTATTTGTACCCTATGGCTATCATTAAGTGTTGTACCTTATGATTCCTGATGAACATGTCTTTTCTTTTATGTACACTGAGAGCATATGCACCAAGACAAATTCCTTGTGTGTCCAATCACACTTCACCAATAAAGAATGTTATTCTATTCTATTCTATTCTATTCTATTCTATTCTATTCTATTCTATTCTATTCTATTCTATTCTATTCTATTCTATTCTATTCTATTCTATTCCATTCCATTCCATTCCATTCCACTCCACTCCACTCCACTCCACTCCACTCCACTCTATTCTAAATCCTGGTCTTGGTGACCGATCCAGATTGGATCCTGCAATGAACACACTAATCATTTGGCAACAATCAATTAACAGAACTCACCTGTGTTTAAGATTGCTGAGAAGATGTGTGCCAAGGCACCCAAATCCTTTAAAAATTAGCTCTGACAAAGGACTCAGGTAGCCTAAGTAACCTCTAATTTCTGACAGAAGCTGAGGAAGATACTTCCTTAGCAAACCATGAAGACAGCAAAAGGGTAGTGAAGATGAATAGGCTTCTTTTGAGCAGGGCTCTGAGTCTTACCTTCCATAAATCAGCCTATGTAAGCCAGTGGTTCTTCCCAATTTCCATCAATTTTTTCCCCCTCTTTCATTGAAGAGCATTGACAAAGAACCTGCTGCCACTTTAAATAAAGGGTAACACATTTATTACGACAGAAGCTTTTGTGGATTAAAGTCCAGAGTCCATGAATTAGGGTATATCAAATGGAAGCATTATTTATTCAAGCGTGCATATTAGAGATCCGCGACTGGCGTTCCCCGAGTGATCTGTTTATAAAGGAGAAACATTCCCCTCCAAATAATCTAGAATAATGTGCTTCTATTGAGGGTATTATAATGCAAGAAGATTCAAATAACTTAGATTGTAAGGCCTGCAAAATATATAATATACCGCAAATGAAGTATACAGTATAATGCGTGGGAAAGATATAATATGCATAATACATCATGTATAATTTTTCAATCAGCATTGGAAGCCAATCAAATAAATCAGACTGCATTTGTTTGTGTATTTATTTGAAGGGCTTCTCCGCCAGCAGAAGAGATTCTGAGCAGCATGCGACACCCACCTCTGTAAACTAAGATTACAACTAAAACAAAATGCACCATCCATACACAGGCATACACTCAACTTAGGGCCACAATCTGAGCCGTACATTTCTGTTGCTGACTGAGTTATTTTTTAAGTGAGTTTTGCCCCCATTTTGTTAAGCAAATCAGTGCCATTGTTAAGTTACTCGGATGATTGCTAAGTGAATCTGGCTACCCCATTGACTTTGCTTGTTCAGACGGTCGCAAAAGGTGACCTCATGACCCTGGGAACACTATAACAGTCATAAATATGAGTTAGTTGCCGAGCATCTGAATTTTGATCATGCCATGAATGGGATGGCACAACGGTCATAAGTGCGAAAAATAGTCATGTCACTTTTTTTCAGTGCCAGGACCCGAGGCTCCAGCTGCTGTTGTGCAATGCGAGGTCCGTTGTAAATAAGGCCCCCCTCATATGTGATCTTCTTCAACAGGGGGGTGCGGACCTGGCTGGTATTACTGAGACCTGGCTGGGCCACGAGGGGGGGTTCCCCTCGTGGAGATGTGCCCACCGGGTTTCCTTGCATTCCACCAGCCGAGAGCCCAGGGCAGGGGTGGGGGAGTAGCGGTCATTATTAAGGAAGGTCTGGGTCTGAGGGAGGCCACTGTACCTCAGATAGCCGGGTGTGAGTCCATCTATGTGAGGTGGGGTCCTGGTGGGCAGATGGGTCTGTTAGTCACGTACCTGGCTCCCTGCCACGTGGCAACAACCCTGCCCGAGCTTCTCAATGTTATAGCCGAGGTGGGGGTTGGTACTCCCAGGCTTATAGTCATGGGGGATTTCAACCTGCCATCTATCGGTGAAACATCTGAGATGGCTCGGGAGTTCATGGCTTCCATGATGGCCATGGACCTGACCCAGGTAATTCAGGGCCCGACTCACGTTGGTGGACACACCCTGGACCTAGTTTTTGTCTCTGGTCAGTGGTTGAGTGGTCTTGATACTGGGGATATAGGCGTGGAACCCTTGTCATGGACTGACCACTCGCTCCTCCGACTCGACTTTCTGACCACTGCACCCCACCGCAGGGAGGCGGAACCAATTAGGTGGTTCCGCCCCAGGCGCCTGATGGATCCTGATAGGTTCCAGACGGAGCTTGGGCCATTTCCTGAGACACTGACACGCGACTCGGCTGAGGACCTGGTGGCTGCCTGGGATAGGGCGGCCGGTGGGGCCTTGGACCGTGTCGTGCCTTTGCGGCCTCTGACCCGGCACCGAACTCACTTATCTCCTTGGTTTACTGAGGAGCTGAGGGAGATGAAGCGCCGGAAAAGATGCCTAGAGAGCGGTTGAAGGGCCAGTCGCTCTGAATCTGACTTGACACTAGTAAGAGCTCATATTAAGACTTACTTAGTGGCAATAAAAGCGGCGAAATCTAATTATTTTGCCGCTCTTATCGCATCATCAGATAATTGCCCAGCCGCCCTGTTTAGGGTGACTTGCTCCCTCCTTCATCTGGGAGCGCGGGAGGATCCCTTGCAGGACGTGCTGAGGATTTTGTTCAATAACTGGATGATAAAATAACTCAGATTCGGGATGATTTGGCTACCGACTGGATTAGTTCAGGTGAGGTGACTGAGCCCGGCCTTGAGAGTGTTATCTGGGCTGAGTTCGACCCTGTGGCTCCTGAGGACGTGGACAGGATCCTGAGAAGACTGAACGCTACCACATGTTTATTGGACCCATGTCCCTCCTGGTTGGTGCTGGCCTCCCGGGAGGTTACACGAGGCTGGCTCCAGGAGATCATAATCGCTTCTTTGAGTGAGGGTGCCCTACCGACTGCTTTGAAGGGGGCGGTGGTGAGGCCCCTCCCCAAGAAGCCCTCCCTGGACCCAGCTGTTTTGGCAAATTACCATCCAGTCTCCAACCTTCCCTTTCTAGCGAAGGTTGTTGAGAGTGTGGTGGCGTGGCAGCTCCCCCGGTACCTGGATGAAGCTGTCTATTTAGAGCCGCTCCAGTCCGGCTTCAGGTCTGGTTACAGCACCGAAACGGCATTGGTCGCGTTGGTGGATGATCTCTGGAGGGCCCGGGGTAGGGGGTACTCCTCTATCCTGGTGCTGTTAGACCTCTCAGCGGCTTTTGATACCATCGAAACATGGTATCATGTTGCGCCGGTTGGAGGGATTGGGGGTGGGGGGCACCGTTTTACGGTGGTTCTCCTCCTACCTCTCTGACCGGTCGCAATCTGTGTTGACAGGGGGGCAGCGGTCGACCCCGAGGCGCCTAGTGTGTGGGGTGCCACAAGGGTCAGTCCTCTCGCCCCTTCTGTTCAACATTTATGTAAAGCCGCTGGGTGAGATCATCCGTGGTTTTGGGGTGGAATTCCATCAGTACGCTGATGACACTCAGCTGTACATTTCCACCCCAGACCACCCCAACGATGCTGTGGAAGTGATGTCCCAGTGCCTTGAAGCTGTGCGGGTCTGGATGGGGAGAAACAGGCTTCGACTCAACCCCTCCAAGACCGAGTGGCTGTGGCTGCCGGCGTCCCGATATAGCCAACTGACTCCATCGTTGGTTATTGGGGGCGAATCATTGGCCCCCACGGAAAGGGTGCGCAACTTGGGCGTCCTCCTGGACCCACGGCTGTCTTTAGAGGATCATACGACAGCCGTGGCCAGGGGGGCTTTCTATCAGGTTCGCCTGATATGCCAGTTGCGACCCTTTCTAGATCGGGACTCCCTACGCACAGTCACTCAGGCACTCGTCACGTCTCGCTTGGACTACTGTAATGCTCTCTACATGGGGCTCCCCTTGGGATGCACCCGGAGGCTTCAGCTGGTGCAAAATGCGCCCACGCGGGGGGATTATGGGAGCGACGGGGCGCTCCCACGTGACACCTCTCCTGCATGAGCTGCATTGGTTGCCGGTTGACTCCGGGTGCGTTTCAAGGTGTTGGTAATCACCTTTAAAGTGCTCCATGGCTTAGGACCAGGGTACTTACGGGACCGCCTTCTGCCACCAATTGCCTCCCACCGGCCGGTTCGCTCCCACAGAGAGGGCCTCCTCAGGGTGCCGTCAGCCAGACAATGCCGGCTGGCGACCCCCAGGGGGAGAGCGTTCTCTGTGGTAGCCCCCACCCTCTGGAACGATCTTCCTCCAGAACTGAGAACAATTGCTGACCTCCGGACTTTTCGTCGGGCTCTGAAGACTCATCTCTTTCAACTTGCCGGACTTGCCTGATCCCTTCTATTTTTAAATATTTTTAAATTTTAACTTTTTAGAGTTTTTATTCGGTTTTATACTTTCAGCCTAATTTATATTGGTTTTTAGTATGTTTTTAACTTTTGTGTACTGGTTTTTTAATTGGCTGTTTACCGCCCTGAGTCCGCTAGGAGAAGGGCGGTATAGAAATCTAATTAATAAATAAATAAATAAATAATAAATTTAAATGGTCACTAAATGAACTGTTGTAAATTGAGGACTAAGATCCCATTTTAGTAGGTATAAAAATCCAATCCCTCAGAATTAAATTTCTTTGCTGCAGAGGTCAATCAGATTGATCCAATCTCTGTAGCTGGGGAAGCCTTCACATGCTTTCTTAAAACCCAAAGGAGAATATATCTAGGACATTTGATTGCATGCTCTCTTGGCCCTTGCAGATGACAATCCTTGAATGGGGACACAGAAAGGTCCTCCAATAGAGTAGAGTAGAGTAGAGTAGAGTAGAATAGAATAGAATAGAATAGAATAGAATAGAATAGAATAGAATAGAATAGAATAGAATAGAATAGAATAGAATAGAATAGAATTTGAGTTTTGCCAGATGTGCCAATGTGACATCTGTAATAAAATGAATCTTTGAGGAACTGCCTGCCTTGGAATCTTCCTTTGTTGGGGATGTTACTTGGAACCTTGACACACTCTTTGTAGAATCTCAACATCCTTCTTTTATATTGTACTGGTATAGCATACCGTTTGGTAATTGTATAGTGGTAAATGCAGAGGCCAATATGTTTTAAAATGGGTCAAGAATGCCTTCATTTTCCTGATGTAATCAGTCTAAGATTCAGCTAACTCAGCTTCAGTTTTTCAATACTATGATCCATCAGATGTATTCAGAAAGACCATAGTTGGGTATGAAGACAACAGTGGGTCACCAAGGTGTATACTGAGTTAACGAAGTAGAGTTAAGTCAAACTTCAGATGTTAGACTAGGACTTGAGCGATCCAGTTGTAGCCCACTATGTCATGCACAAACAACCAGATCCATGTGTGAAAGTTTCAAGCTGACTACTTTAGAACAGAAGGGAAGGGAAGGGAAGGGAAGGGAAGGGAAGAATAGAGTAAAGTAGAGTAGAGTAGAGTAGAGTAGAGTAGAGTAGAGTAGAGTAGAGTAGAATAGAATAGAATAGAATAGAATAGAATAGAATAGAATAGAATAGAATAGAATAGAATAGAATAGAATAGAATAGAATAGAATAGAATAGAATAACAGAGTTGGAAGGAGCCTTGGAGGTCTTTTAGTCTAATCCACTGCTTAGACAAGAAACCCTATACCAGTGATGGCTAACATTTTTGCCGTCACATGCCAAAAGTGGGGGGAGCGTGGGGGGTCACAGGTGTGGGTGCCCACATCCATAATTCAATGTGCCCCGCCCTCCCGCACATGCGAACATGACCCCCACACACTTCCCCCTGCTTTTGGCACGTGATGGCCCGGTGGGCCCGGTAGGCCCCCAGTAGCCCCCCTTCCCAGGCTCCAGAGGCATTCTAGGAGCCTGGGGAGGGCAAAAACAGCCTTCCCCATCCCCCCTGGAGGCCTTCTGGGGGCCGGAAACAGCCAGTTTCCCAACTTCCAGTGGGACCGGAAGGCCTGAAAATCTGGTGCGCGCATGCGTGCTGGAGCTGAGCTAGGGCAACACTCGCGTGCCCACCAATATGGCTCCGCGTGCCATCTGTGGCCCCCATGCCATAGGTTCACCATCACGGCCCTGTATCATTCTGGACCATTGGCTGTCCAATCTCTTCTTTAAAGCCTTCAGTGAAAGTCCAATTGCCTCTTGAAAAAGCACCTTTGGGACCACCATGACTTGGACCACTGAGAATCTCCACAGACAAATGTCACAAGAAAGCGGACATCGATTTATTCTCCACAGCACCCGAGGGCATAACAAGAAGCATCCATTCATTTGTTTGTAGATTTAGTTAAGTGGCTGTCCATTTTGAGTAGGTAGAAGTTTTTGGGAGAACAACAGTGTGCAGAGAAGAGCAACAAAGATGACAAAGTGTTCTGGAGGATAAATTGTATGATGAATGGTTGAGGAAACTGGGTAGGTCTGGCCTACTGAAGAGAAGGATTATGGGGGATTTGATAGCTGTCTTCCAATACCCAAGTGGCTGTCACAGAGAAGAGGACATTGATTTACTCTCCAAAGCTCCAGAGGGCAGGACAAGAAATAATGAGTGGAAGCTTACTAAAGAGAGATCCAACCTAGGAGACGCGTTCTGACTGTGAGAACAATTAATCAATGGAATAGCTTGCTTCCTGGAGTTTGTGGGTGCTCCGTTGCAGGAGGTTTTCAAACATTGAACAAACATTTGACTAGGATGGTGGGAATCTTCTGCTTCAGCAGGGGGTTGGACCAGAAGATCTCTGAGGCCTTTTCCAGCCCTGTGATTCTATGTTTGATGTTTTAACACAGCAGTCCCCAACATGTTTGATACTAGGGACCAGTTTCAGAAGAAAAATTTTTTTTCCATGGACCAGGGACAGGATGGTCTGCCTGGTTCCTAACTCCTGTTCTTAAAGACATCCATAGATATCCAGCTTCTGAATCAGCCTCTGAACTAAATTTTTTTTTATTACTGGTTCAGTGGGCGTGGCTTATTTTGTGGGAGTGGCTTGTGGGGGGTAATGTGACTGGGTGGGCATGGCCAATATATTTTTTTAAAAAACTTTTAAAAGCATTTTTTCTACAACTTTAAGAGGTTGCAGAAAACAATGCTTTGAAAAGCCTCTGACGATCTCAGCTGAGCTGCAGGATCGTCAGAGGCTTTTTTTTTTTTTTTTACTTTTAAAAGCATTTTTTCTGCTGAAGAGGTTGTAGAAAAAAATGCTTTTAAAAGTAAAAAAAAAAGTCTCTGATGAGGCAGGCAGGGTAGTGATCGGCAACTGGCCAGGGACTGGTTCAGGGGCATGGCCAGCCTATGTTATTACCGGTTTTCCGAACTACTAGAAACTTTTACTACCGGTTCTTGCAAACCGGTGTGAACTGGGAGGAACCCACCACAATTCTGAACCATGAACAGTTTTAAAGGTGACAATCAAGAGCATGAATTGTACCTGGAAGGTAACTGATAAACAATGCAGTTCTTAAAGCAGTGATGTTACAAAAGCACCTTCAGATCAGTGGTGGGTTTCTACCAATTAGCCCCGGATCGAGCGAACTGGTAGTGGTGGCGGCAGGCTCCTCCCACCCACCCGGATGTCATCACGGACACTCTGAGCATGCCCAGAAGGTTCTGTGCATGTGGAGAAGCACCTCACATGAGCAAAGCCCGGGCGTGCTCCCAGTTCCAAACCAGTAGCGAAGGTAAGTGGAACCTACCACTGCTTCAGACATGCTCCTAAAAACATTCGGGAGAAGGGCGGTATACAAATAGGAGCCTGTGTAGCATAGGGGGCTAATGCCTCCTACTAAAGGCAGCAATTAACATCCAGCTGCCTGTAATTTCTGCGAGTTCAATCCTAGCCAGGCTCAAGGTCGACTCAGCCTTCCATCCTTTCTAAGGTGGGTAAATTGAGGACCCAGTTTGTGGGGGCAATAAGCTGACTTTGTATAAAATATACAAAAGTATGAAGGCTACTGCTTAACGCATTGTAAGCCGCCCTGAATCTCCGGAGAAGGGCGGCATATAAATCAATTTTTAAATAATAATAATAATAATAATAATAATAATAATAATAATAATAATAATAATAATCCGATTGTAATTGGAGCCCTTGGAGCTACCAAAGGGCTACCCCGCTATTTAGAAATTCTAAATTTACCGGACTTGAACATTTTGACTCTACAAAAAACCACCTTACTTGGAACAGCTTACATCCTCCGACGATACCTTAACAGTTCCTAGGTCCTTGGTTAGGACTCGAGCTGCTGAGCTATTAACCAGCCTCAAAGACTGTGAATCTCACTACAGATTAAATCATCATCATCATCATCATCATCATCATCATCATCATCATCATCTACAAAAAACCACCTTACTCGGAACAGCTTACATCCTCCGACGATACCTTAACAGTTCCTAGGTCCTTGGTTAGGACTCAAGCTGCTGAGCTATTAACCAGCCTCAAAGACTGTGAATCTCACTACAGATTAAATCATCATCATCATCATCATCATCATCATCATCATCATCATCTACAAAAAACCACCTTACTCGGAACAGTTTACATCCTCCGACGATACCTTAACAGTTCCTAGGTCCTTGTTTAGGACTCAAGCTGCTGAGCTATTAACCAGCCTCAAAGACTGTGAATCTCACTACAGATTAACCAAAAACAACAACAACAACAACAACAACAACAACAACAACAACAACAACAACAGGAGCCATTTGCAGACAAGCTGCAGCTTCTGAAAGTTGTTCAAAGGCAGCCCCACACAGACTGTGTGGCAGTAGTCCAAGTTAGCACTTTTCAGCCTTGCATTGATTCAGCATTGCATTGCATGATTCATCTGCAAGCAGTTTTCAGGGCAATTTGAAAATTGCTCCAGTTTTACCTTAGCTGAAATCAACTATTGATGGTCAAACAACCTGCTTTCCATGCTTTAGAAAACAGAATCATGGAATCAAAATCATGTGAAGTATTAGTACCACTTTATAAAACCTTAGTAAGACCATACCTGGAATACTGTATCCAGTTTTGGTCGCCGCATTGCAAAAAAAAAAAAAAAAAAAAAAAAAAAAGATACTGAGACTTTTGAAAAAAGTATAGAGAAGAGCAACTAAGATGATTAAAGGCCCGGAGATTGAAACACATGAAGAACGGTTGCAGGATTTGGGTTTGGTAGTCTAGAGAAAAGAAGGACTAGGGGTGACATGATTGCAGTGATCCTATATTTGAGGGGCTACCATAAAGAAGAGGAAGTCAACTTATTTTCCAAAGCACCAGAAGGTAAGTTAAGAAACAATGGAGAGAAACTCATCAAGGAGAGAAACAACCTGGAATTAAGGAGAAACTTCCTAACAGTGAGGACAATTAACTAGTACACCAGCTTGCCTTCAGATGTTGTGGGTGCTTCATCACTGGAGGTTTTTAAGGAAAGACTGGACAGCCATTTGTCTGAAATGCTATATGGTCTCTTGCTTGAGCAGGGGGTTGGACTAGAAGACCTCCAAGGTCCCTACCAGATTATTCTATTCTATTCTATTCTATTCTATTCTATTCTATTCTATTCTATTCTATTCTATTCTATTCTATTGGTTCAATTTATATGACGCCCTTCTCTGGAGACTCAGGGTGGCTTACAATACATTAAGCAATAGCCTTCATACTTTTGTATGCTTAGTAGGGCTTTTGGCACCCCCTAAGTGTTGTTCTTTTTTATACAAAGTCAGCTTATTGCCTCCACAATCCGGGTCCTCATTTTACCTACCTTGGAAGGATGGAAGGCTGAGTCAACCTTGAGCCTGGTGAGATTTGAACTTGCAGTAATTGCAGGCAGCAGGCAGCTAAATGCTAATTAACAGCACTTTAATCTGCTGTGCCACCAAGGCTCTTCTCTTCTCTTCTCTTCTCTTCTCTTCTCTTCTCTTCTCTTCTCTTCTCTTCTCTTCTCTTCTCTTCTCTTCTCTTCTCTTCTCTTCTCTTCTCTCCTCTCCTCTCCTCTCCTCTCCTCTCCTCTCCTCTCCTCTCCCTATCCTATCCTATCCTATCCTATCCTATCCTATCCTATCCTATCCTATCCTATCCTTTGGTTGTTTTAACCATGCATGCCACTCCTGAGTTTTCTTCTAACCACTTTCTTAGGGTGATGTTCAGAAACATCCCAGGAAACCACCGTAAAGTCAACAAAATGCCATCAAAAACTTAGAAGCAGAGTTTAAAATAACAACCACTAAAATATCAAAACCAACAAAGATGAAAAAGACCCTTTTTTTAAAAAAAAAAGCAAAGAATAAGCAGAGTGAGCGAGAGAGAGAACAAGCAGTTATAAGAAGCAGCTGTAAGATACAGATGGGTAATAAACTTTATTGCGTGTTCGAAAATCTGCAGGAATAAAAGCTGTTATTGTCTGGTGCTGAAAAGCAACAAAGTTCAAGCTAAGTTAAATGTTCCTTTCATAATTGAAGGCTACTCTGAAAAAAAAAATGTCCTACTCACAAAGAGCTTAGGAGCTACACCGCTGATCTCCGAGTAAAGCCCACTGAAGGGTATTACAGAACTTTAGATTTTGACAAGGGCAAATTGATCCCAGGTTCCAATTTTGCAAAGAAAGCCAAATTCCAGCATCGGTAACAGATGGCTGTGCAACCTCCGAATAAGCATCTCTAAGAAAGATGAGTCCATTCCCTTGCTCAATCATCGTTTTCACAATCAAGCTACTTTGTTAAGGGAGCTTTTTCTAGCGTCCATTTGTCACTTGGAACCATTATGCTGTGCCTTGTCTTCTGAAATGATCGAGAACGAGTTTTGACCTTCTCTGCAACTTCCTCTGGGGCGTTTGAAGAAGCCGACCATGTTTTATTGATCTGAAACATTTAGATCGCTGCCACTCCATCTTCCAACTATCTCTGGGCGGCTCCCCATCAAAAATTAAAGCTCTATATAAACCTAAAAAACTAAACACATTGGAACCTTAAAAATGATAAAAACCTGGCACCAAGTCAAGCGTGCAGTCATCTAATTAACAGAGGGATACAATCAAGATCAAGGGAGGTACTGATACCACTCTATAAAGCTTAGTAAGACCACACCTAAGAGTACTGCATCCAGTTTTGGTCACCACACTATAAAAAAGATGTTGAGACTCTGGAAAGAATGCAGAGAAGAGTAACCAAGATGATTAGGGGACTGGAGACTAAAACATATGAAGAACAGTTACATAAACTGGGCATGGCTAGTCTAGTGAAGAGAAAGACCAGGGGAGACATGATAGCTGTCTTCCAATACTTGAGGGGCTGCCCCAGAGAGGAGCTGTTTTCCAAAGCACCTGAAGGCCAGACAAGGAATAATGGATGGAAACTGAACAAGGAGAGGTTCAACTTGGAAATAAGGAGAAACTTTCTGACAGTGAGAACAACCAATGGAACAGAAATTGCCTCCAGAAGCTGTGGGAGCTTCATCACTGGAAGCTTTCAAGAAGAGACTGGGTTGCCATAAAAAAATGGTGTAGGGTCTGCTTGGGTGGCGGGTTGGACTAATTTACCTACAAGGTCCCTTCCAACTCTGTTAATCTGTATCTGAATCTCATCCCTGGGCTTGGAAGGAAAAATAAAAACAGGTCTTCAAAGCTTTATGAAAAGCTATGAAGATCTTCTCCTTAGATTTTCTCCTCTCATGGCTAATAATGTTTTGCTCTTTCAGTCTTTTTTTATAGGGCTTCGTTATTACTTCCTTGATCATGGTTTTGCTGTCCTTGCTTTGAATTTGTTCCAGTTTTAGAAGCCTTGCTTAACCCAAAGGTGCTTTTTCAAGAGGCAACTGGACTTTTCTTGTTTTTCTTCGAAGACATTTCACTTCTCGTCCAAGAAACTTCTTCAGCTCATTTTTTTACTCTATATTGTTGTGGGAGCTTCATCACTGGAGGCTTTCAAGAAGAGATTGGACTGCCATTTGTCAGAAATGGTGTAAGGTCTCCTGGTTCGGTGGGAGGAGGGGTTGGACTAGATGACCTACAAGGTCCCTTCTAACTCTGTTAATCTGTTAAAAACATATTTCTATTTTATTCAAGACAAGGTTAAAATGCAAAATTCCAAACCAAAAATAAATAAATAAATAATCCCACAGAAAACAAAAACACAAAACAATCAAAACATTAAAAAAAGGTGTGTCAAACCACAAGACAAGGCAATTAGAAAAAATATGGAGTGTGAGGAAATGGATAAGCTCACAAAGGAGATACAAGAAAAGGATGAAACAGAATATTACTTAGTCTGAGAGAAATGGTATAAATGGTTGGAGGAGAAAGGGGAAAAGGGGAGGGGGGACAAAAGAAAACTAAACAATGGTTAAATTAGGAATTTAGTGGAGGAATATGGAAACAAATGGAAAGATATAAAAATTGTGGAAAGAAAATTAGGTACCTGTTTATGTTAAATGTAAATAAAATATTTAGATTAAGAGAATATATTATAATGGTATATATATATGATATACTAGAAATATATGTATAAAAGGTATATTAAGATTAAGAGTCTCAAATAGCTCAACAGGCTAGATAGCCCGTTATTAACATTCAGCTGTCTGCAATTATTGTAAGTTCGAGGCTCAAGGTTGACTCAGCCTTCCATCCTGGTGGGTAAATTGAGGACCCAGTTTGTGGAGGCAATAAGCTGACTTTGTATAAAAATATACAAAAGTATGAAGGCTATTGCTTAACACATTGTAAGCCGCCCTGAGTCTCCGGAGAAGGGCAGCATATAAATCTAATTTTAAAAAAAAGATAAGCAAGAGAAAATGTATAAATATGGATTACTGATGTGAAGATGTTGAAAAGAAGAAGATGTAAATATCTGTTATTGTTTGTTTTTTTAAAAAAACCTGTTTAATAAAAATTATTTTAAAAAGGGTGTGTCAAACAACAACAACAACATCAACAACACACACAGACATTATCCCCTCCAGTTGATTACTAATTAATTCATTACTACAGTATTAGTATGGCCTGTTTCACCTCTTGTGGAACAAGCCCTCCCAAAATATTTAAACTATTAAATCTATAACTACAGGAATCTTCTCGGCCTAACTTGTAGGAATAGTGCTTGTGGCTAGCAATCCACACAAACAATGGATTGATTCTTTTCAATAGAAGAGCTATTTATTGAAACAAGAGATGGAATCCTTGCTGACCTATTACAAACCAGCGAGGTCTGATTTGATTAAAAACCAGCAGATCCGAGACTGTTGTCCATTCTTCTGGCTTTAAGGGGAAGCCGTGCTACTCCATACTCGAGAAAGACCATTTTGTGGTAAATATAGACACATACAGATGTAGTATTGTCTCCCCATTCATTGGCAGAGCTATTCCATTTCTGTCATTCATTCTCTGCTCTCTCTCTCTCTCTCTCTCTCTCTCTCTCTCTCTCTCTTTTTTCCCTCTCACCCCCAAAGATTGCTCCCATGCTAGCCTGATCACAGTTTGCTATCTCTAATGACTGCTTTGTCTGCCTCGGTGTTGTTAACGACAAATGTAGCCATTTGAACAGAAGCTCAGCTTGAAGCACAATGGCTTGGGAGTTGGTTCCGGCAGCAGGAGGTTTCTTTTGTCCCTGCCTAAGGACTTTGAAGATCAAAACTTTTAGTTTCTTATAACTTTTGTATTCTATGTATTTTAATTTTTTGGCTGTTCACCGCCCTGAGTCCCTCTTGGGAGATAGGGCGGTATATAAATCTGAAATAAACTAAACTAAACTAAACTAAAACTGAAGGGGGAAAAAAAATGAGACCCTATTTAGAAGAACAATCTTTTGGGGTGTTCACCTTTTCAGAGAACTTCATTCAACCAACCAAGTAGGGAACGGAAGCTTGGATACTCACCATCAGCAGTATGCAGCAGCTGCCAAAAATACCAACACAGTTCTAGGCTGCATAAACAGAGGGATAGAATCAAGATCACGTGAAGTGTTAATACCACTTTATAATGCCTTGGTAAGGCCTCACTTGGAATACTGCATTCCGTTTTGGTCGCCACAATGTAAACAAGATGTGGAGACTCTAGAAAGAGTGCAGAGAAGAGCAACAAAGATGATGAGGGGACTGAAGGCTAAAACATATGAAGAACGGTTTCAGGAACTGGGTATGTCTAGTTTAATGAAAAGAAGGACTAGAGGAGACATGATAACACTGTCCCAATATCTCAGGGGCTGCCACAAAGAAGAGGGAGTCAAGCTATTCTCCAAAGCACCTGAGGGTAGAACAAGAAGCAATAGGGGGAAACTCATCAAGGAGAGAAGCAACTTAGAACTAAGGAGAAATTTCCTGACATTTAGAACAATTAATCAGTGGATCAACTTGCCTGCAAAAGTTGTGAATGCTTCAACACTGGAAATTTTTAAGAAGTTAACCATTTGTCTGAAGTAGTGTAGAGTTTCCTGCCTGGGCAGGAGGTTGGACTAGAAGACCTCCAAAGTCCCTTCCAACTCTGTTATTCTATTCTGAGAAGAAAGGCGGAGGAGGAGGAGGAGGAGGGGGGAAGAAGAAGAAGAAGAAGAAGAAGAAGAAGAAGAAGAAGAAGAAGAAGAAGAAGAAGAAGAAGAAGAAGAAGAAGAAGAAGAAGAAATAATCATTTGTTTTTACCATTATTTTATCACTTGGAGAGTTTGTACTGCTTTTTCTTATGTACAAAATAATCATATTTTCCCCTGCTTTCTTCTTCAGCATCACAAATATTTGAGGTTTATTACAGGTAGAAATTTTGGAGACAATGCTTCTCAAGGATAGCTCTTCCTTATAAAATCTTCATTTTAGGGGTTTTTTTTCCCCATCCATGGAAGATGGAGGAAAGAGTCAGAGAATTTCATTCATCCCTGGTGACCGTCCTGAAGTTGCAATGTAATATAATGAAAGAATAAGTCATAGATTTACATCGTAGCGTGTGATGTTTTTATACTCTTACATAATTCCAAGTTAGACATGAAAAATATGACAGCTTGCCTTCAGATGTTGTGGTGCTTCATCACTGGAGATTTTTAAGAAAAGACTGGACAGCCATTTGTCTGAAATGCTATAGGGTCTCTTCCTTGAGCAGGGGGTTGGACTAGAAGACCTCCAAGGTCCCTTCCAGATTCTATTCTATTCTATTCTATTCTATTCTATTCTATTCTATTCTATTCTATTCTATTCTATCTATATGAGAAAATGCCTGAGGTTACTCACCAAAATGTTGTAGTGCCAAGGATGAAAGACTAGGATCAGCGGTGAAATCTACTTACCTTCCCTACCTGTTTGGAAGTGAGCACGCCATCATCATGTCCTATTTTTTTAACCCTCTACGCATGCGCATAGCCTTCTGTGCATGCGCAGAGGGTCAAAAATGGGTTACTTCCTGGTTAAAAGCAGGAAGAAATGACGTCTGGGCGGGTAGGCGGAGCCTCACGGAGCTGCCACTACCAGTTCGCTGAAACGTGCACCATTGTTGCTACCAGTTTGTGCGAATCGGACAGAACCGGCAGGATTTCACCCCGACTAAGATCACATGTGTGAAATTCCAATTAAACTGATGTATTACTACTAATGCCTAAGCACAGAAATCTACTCAATATAGAACAATAGGATTGAAGGATCTTAGGGGTCTAGTCCAGCCCCCTACTCACTGTCAGCACTATTTTGGTGCTTGATAAGGGTCCTCAGATTCAAGAAAGGTTGAACTTCACATATTTGTGGTTATGTAGGGAATCTAGACTGATTCCTGTTCTTCCACCCAATCAAAATATAACTACGTCATCAGCCAATCAGAATACAAAAACACTGTCAACCAATCAGAATACACCTTTGCCTCTTTTCATAGAAAAACGTCAGTTAAGATCACATAGTTTGCCCATAAGCACCAAACCGAGAACATCAGCCAGAAGATGACGAATGTGATTTCGTCGAAACGTCGCTACTATCCTTCTAAAGATATGTTTACAATTACACGGGAGGAAACCCGAGATACACGCACACGCACACACACACATATTTATAATATATATCCATTTATATAAAACTTCATTTGCGTCACCATCTCGGACTCCATTTGGACAAAAAGGTCCATGGTGGAAGCCAGATTTGCTTAATGACCAGATAATTCACTTAAACATGGTGATTCGCTTAACAACCAGGGCAAAAATGGTCATAAAAGCAGGCATGAGTAACTGAACAACCTCCTTGCTTAGCAATGGAAATTCCAATCCCAATCTTGGTCATAAATCAAGAACTCTTTGCAGAAGTGGCACACACTGAATCTATGTTCAAATATTCGACCATTTCATCACACCCGGGGTTATTCTTTATCTAATAAATCCAAATTTCTGACCAGGGCTGCCTTAAAATCTCTGTTTGATTTGTCCTTTTTTACTGCTCAGGTGGGAGCCTGCTCTGAATATAATGTCAATTAATGGGTCCTTGTTTCCCTTCTGCTTATTCATCTCGACACAATGACCTTAGTACATTCAGTTCTTTCATTTCTGGAAATCCTGCCAGTTCTCAGGTTTTCCTTTTATCTTTGAATCTTAGAGGAAATTGCTCTCTTGGCCTCAGCTACTCACTGGTTATTTCTTTGGCAGGATCTCAATGCACAACCTCTATTTTTTGATCTCTAGCTCTATCTCTCTATCATTTATCTCCCTATAATCAATCTATCTATCTATCTATCTATCTATCTATCTATCTATCTATCTATCTATCTATCTATCTATCTATCTATCCATCTAATTTCTCCCTCCCTCCCTCCCTCCCTCCCTCTCTCCCTCCCTCCCCCCCTCTCTTTATATATAATCTCTCTCTATCATCTCTATCTGTCTCTCTCCTCTTTTCTCATCATGCACATAACAAGAGCCTTGGTGGCGCAGTAGACTAAGTGCTGTTAAAGTAGGACTTAAGTTGCCAGCTGCCTGCAATTACTGCAAGTTCAAATCTCACCAGGCTCAAGGTTGACTCAGCCTTCCATCCTTCCAAGGTAGGTAAAATGAGGACCCGGATTGTGGGGGCAATAAGCTGACTTTGTATAAAAAAGAACACCGCTTGGGGGGGCAGAAAGAAAGAAAGACCAGTTGCCTCCTGGAAAAGCACCTTTGGGACAACCATGACCTGGATGACTGAGAATCTTTACAAACTTTCAGCAATGTGGTTCCATCAACTGGATCATGGGGCAAATTCTCGACTTATTCAGGAATTTCAATTAATTTGTCTTTCTAGTCTAAGAAAGGGGAGTAGGAGTGACATAATAAGAGTTCCAAGATTTGAAGGGCTGTCACAGAGAAGAGGGGGTCTTCTATTATCCAAAGTATCTGAGGGCAGAACAAGAATCAATGAATGGAAGATCATTAAAGAGAGCTCCAGCCCTGAATTAAGGGGATATTTCCTGAAAGGGAGAACTATTAATCAGTGGAATGACTTGCCTCCAGAAGTTGTGGGTGCTCCATCACTGGAGGTTTTATAGAAGAGACTGGAAGCCATTTGTCTGGAATGGTATAGGGTCTCCTGCAAAGGGTATGGAGTTGGATTAGAAGATGGACTTAGAAGGTCCCTTCCATCCCTATTATTCTATGTTTGATGTTCTATGTTCTTTACACTTCCTAAATTTCATTGCTTGAACATTTAAATGAGCCATCAAAGATGCATCTGTGCATTGTTCGGGTGATAACTTCTTCTGGAAAAGCCATTTCTCTCCCCCCTCCCCCATATAGCTGCAGATGGAAATAAGGGCATTTGAAATGTGATGCCAACCCAAGTCACAAAGAGAGAGAGAGAGAGAGAGAGAAAGAGAGAGCGAGAGAGCAAGAGAGAGAGAGAGAGAGGGAGGGAGGGAGAGAGGGAGAGAGAGACCAGCTGCCCATGTCCTTGGGTGATAGATGAGGCTCTAAGTCATTCACTCAGCTGTTTTATAACTTGCCTCTAAGTTCTGATGACTTCCCAGCAGCTGTGCGTCACCAAATTCCCATCAAGGGCCAACAATTGTCCTGCTAAATAATAAGAATGGCTAATGACACCAATTAAGAGCTGTAAATGCCATTTACACTTGTTTGTTATTTTTTTCTCAAGTCAATAAGGGTTGCGGATGGACGGCAGAAGTGGGGGGGGGGCACGATGATTTCGACAGGAGCCGTTTTGTGGGGACATTTTAATTGAAATATGACACAGTATAATAAAAAACAGATTACAAAGCAATTGCCTTGCTGATTGGGTCAGCTGGGGAACACTGTCAGATGCACTGAGAGATAAACTGCACTTTGGAAGGGGGAGGGCAGGCAGACGGGCTGACATCAATTACATGGGAATTGATGGGAGGGGATGGTGGCGTAGCTTGGAGACACGATAATGTCCAGAATGCAGAATTATTTCAGCTGCTTTCTTCTAAACTTAGTCCAAACAGCAGAACTGGGGAGAGATGCTGAAACTCTAGAAAAAGTGCAGAGAAGAGCAACAAAGATGATGAGGTTGACTCAGCCTTCCATCCTTTCGAGGTAGGTAAAATGAGAACCCGGATTGTGGGGGCAATAAGATGACTTTGTATAAAAAAGAACACCGCTTTGGGGGTGGGGGGAGGCGAAAGCCCTACTAAGCAGGTATGTACAAATATACATTATTTGATACAAATATACATTATTTGAGTGTAAAGAAGAAAAATTAATTTCAAAAATTTATAAATATTTATTAGAATTCAATTTGGCAGAAGATATAGTAAAAGGACAAATGATAGCTTGGGCGAGAAATATTGGAAATAATATACAGTTGGAAGATTGGGAAAGGGTGTGGGAAACCAACCAGAGTATGACAAGGTCTGTAGTTTACAAAGAAAACCAGTACAAAATGTGGTACAGGTGGTAGTTGGCCCCATTAAGATTGGCGAAGATGTATCCCAACCTCAGCCCGATTTGCTGGAAATGTAAACAGGTACATGGGACTTTCTTCCATGTCTGGTGGCTTTGCCCAAAAACAAACAAAAAAAAAAATATTGGGAAAAAATAAAAATTTGGTTGATGGAAATAACGGCAGAAGAAATTGAATTTAAGCCAGAAATTTTTTTATTGGTATGATTAGAGAAAATATCAGGAAATAAATAAAATATTTAATATTGCATATAATTACGACAGCATGGCTGGCATTCGCTCAGCTTTGGAAAACGGACCAAATTCCAACAGAACAATTAGTAATTCAAAAAATTTACAATTGCGTTGAAATGGACAGGTTAACACTGGAATTAAAGGATAAGGTAGACTCGAAATATTATATGGTATGGAACAAATGGTATGAATGGATAAATCAAAAACAAAGTTTGCAAGATAACAAAACTAACAACTAGACACCGTCAATAACATATAGGGGTGTGTGTGTGTGTGTGTGTGTGTGTATAGTATTTGGTATTGTTCTATTATGTGTATTTTCTACTTTTCTTTATTCTCTTTTCTTTTCTTTTTTCTTTCATTTGTGTTTCTTCCTTTTTCTTATTTCTTTCTCTTCTACTCTTATTGTTCTTTTATCTTTCTATATTTCGTATTTTATAATGTATGTAGTTAATGTGATATTTTATCTTTTTATACTTAATAAAGATTGTTTTTTTTAAAAAAAAAGTATGAAGGCTATTGCTTAATGCATTGTAAGCCGCCCTGAGTCTCCGGAGAAGGGCGGCATATAAATCAAAGAAAGAAAGAAAGAAAGAAAGAAAGAAAGAAAGAAAGAAAGAAAGAAAGAAAGAAAGAAAGAAAGAAGGAAAGAAAGAAAGGGACTGGAGACCAAAACCTGGAAAAATGGTTACAGGAATCAGGTGTCAACATTCCAACGTTTGTCTAGTCTAGTGAAAAGAAGGACCAAGGGCGACATGATAGCAGTGTTTCAATTTTTTTTTCAGTTTTTTATTTTTTAGACAAACAAACATTTAATACATCATTTTTTTTCTTCCCTATGACATCTCGGTGTTATCTTCCAAAGTTCTTTCTTTTTCTGTATAGTTGTCATTATTTCTATCTTGATCCTTATCCAGTCCACAATATCAATTCATCACTAACATAACATTCAACTCATCACATATTTTTACATACTTATATAATTAATCATTTATATCTCTTCTCCAACCAATAATAAAAATCATTCCATATTTTAAAATATACTGAGTCTTCTCTAACTTAAATCATCAGGGTTAATCTATTCATTTCTGCACAATCTAAGATTTTTTTAATTATTTCTTCTTCCAAAGGTATTTTTTCTGCTTTCCAATTTTGTGCATAGACAATCCTTGCAGCTGTTATTACATGTATTATCAGATAAACTTTTTCCTTGCTAATTTTGTCGGGTAGGATACCCAGTAGGAACAGCTCTGGTTTAAATTTGATACGTTGATGTATCATTTCCTCCAACCAAGTCTTAAATTTAATCCAATAGTTTTTAGCTTCCAGAAGCAGTGTTTCAATACTTGAGAGGCTACCACAAAGAAGATGGGGGTAAACCTATTCTTCAAAGTTTCTGAAGGCAGGACTAGAAGAGATGGGTGGAAACTCATCAAGGAGAGAAACAACCTAGAACTAAGGAGAAATTTCCTGACAGTTATAACAATTAATTAGGGGAAACGACTTGCCTCCAGAAGTGGTGGGTGCTCCATCACTGGAGATTCTTAAGAAGAGATTGGATAACCATTTGTCTGAAATGACATAGGGTCTTCGGCTTGAGCAAGGAAGGGATTGAACGAGAAGACTTCCAAGGTCTGTTCCAACTCTGTTATTCTGAAATGGACTTTCCAAAAGAGTATCCAAACCAATGGGCAGAAAGGAAGGGGAGACTGGACTTCCACAATGTTGCCCAGGACAGGACAGCATCCTCAGCTGTTTCTCAAGGGCAGGACTCAGTGCCATAACATGGGAACACCTCCAGAAGCATCCATGGGAAGGAATCAAAGGAGGTGACTCCATCTAGCCATCTCCTTCTCTGCCGTCCCCTTCTTCTTTTGCCCTCAATCGTTCCCAGCATTAGGCTCTTCTCCAATGAGTCCTTCCTTCTCATTAGGTGGCCAAAGGATTTCAGTTTTATGTTATTTTAGCTAGCTAATTCCTCCCCCTTTTTTTCTCCCATCTTTTCTTCCTGTCTTTAAAACACATCTCTTGAGCTGTAAACCAGACTTCTAAACTGTGTGCAATTGTGTGTGTGTGTGTGTGTGTCAGCTGAGTTGAGATCTATAAATGGAATAAGTGTTAAATAAACAAACTTTGAAGCACTGTTGATGGAATTCTGCATGCTTTATCCAATTCCCATCACTTCCTCCCTTCACACTGAGGACTGAATGACAAATTACTTTGAAAGCCAATTAATAAGCCTGTTTATATCAGATGTCTTTTGGATGGGGGTGGGTGGCAATGGAAATGGATGATGTAAAGACACACACACACACACAGGTTGGAATGGCTAAACAAAGAATGAAAGAATGGGGGGGGGGGGGAGGAAAGAAGCAAAAGATAACAGCCTCTTTAGATCCCAGCACTGGGAAATGGAACTAGATAACAACTGTTCTACAACAGCAATAACAACTTTGCAAGAAAGAGCAAAAATAAAGGTTCTTTCCTAAAATAGTTCTCAAATGGGAAGGTTTGACATGACAGAAGTGAGAAAACATAAGGTGGATGCGTATTTTTGGACTCCCAGTTTGGTTTTGCTTTAAATTTAATTTTGTTTTTGTTCTGAGTCCACCTGCTTCTTTCTTCTGTCTTCACTCCTACTCCACTTTTAAGGAAATCTCCTTAGTACAGCACAAGACAGACACAGACTTCAACGGATAGTTAAAACTGCAGAAAAAATAGTTATTACCAACCTGCCTTCCATTGAGGACCTGTATAGTGCATGAGTCAAAAAGAGGGCTGTGAAAATATCTACAGACCCCTCACATCCTGGTTATAAACTGTTTCAACTCCTACCCTCAAAACAACGCTATAGAGCACTGCACACCAGAACAACTAGACACGAGGACAGTTTTTTTCCCAAACGTCATCACTCTGCTAAACAAATAATTCCCTCAATGCTGTCAAATTAACTAAGACTGTATTACTATTCTTCTTCTCCTCATCCTTACTAGTACCTAGCTCTTCCCAGTTATGGCTACATCCATGTTGCTTGTATCTTTACAACTTATATTGTTTTTATTGTTTCCTAGTATGATTTGATTGCTTATTAGTATCCTATGACTATCACTAAGAGTTATATCTTATGATTCTTGACGAATATATTTTATTCTTTTCTTTATGTACAGTGAGAGTATATGCACCAAAGACAAATTCCTTGTGTAGCCAATCAGGAGGAGGAGGAGGAGGAGGAGGAGGAGGGTGGAATAGCATTTAGACTTATAGCACTTAGACTTATATGCTGCTTTACAGTGCTTTACAGCCCTCTCTAAGCGGTTTACAGAGTTAGCCTCCTGCACCTAACAATCTGGATCCTCATTTCACCCACCTCAGAAGGATGGAAGGCTGAGTCAACCTTGAGCCTGGTGAGATTCGAACTGCCAAATTGCAGGCAGCCAGCAGTTAGCAGAAGGAGCCTGCAGTACTGTACTCTAACAACTGCGCCACAGTGGCTCATCACTCCGTGGAATCCTCAATACTCTATGAACTTGGTTGTTTTCTTGCAGAAATTTCATTTCCCAGCTGGGTAACTCTATAATATTCAGCATCCTTATTTCAAATACTACCCCCTATTAGGAATTCCTGCAAAATACAATTCATATGACAGAATAGCTGTCATTTTGCTAATCCTTTTCTTATAGGAACTCTTGCCAACTAGAGGACCACCTCACATTTGTCAATTTTCATGTAAGGGAAATTGAGGAAACATCCATCTTTTGAATAGAATAGAATAGAATTCTTTATTGGGCAAGTGTCATTGGACACACAAGGAATTTGTCTTGGTGCATACACTTTCGGTGTACATAAAAGAAAAGATACGTTCATCAAGAATCATAAGGTACAACACTTAATGATAGTCACAGAGTGCAAATAAGCAATCAAATTACATTAGGAAACAGTCAATATAAATCCTAAGGATACCAGCAACAAGGTTACAGTCATAAATGGTAGGAGATGGGTGATAGGAACGATAAGAAGATTAATAGTAATGCAGATTTAGTAACTAGTTTGACAATGTTGAGGAAATTATTTGTTTAGCAGAGTGATGGAGTTTGGGAAAAATTGTCCTTGTGTGTAGTTATTCTGGTGTGCAATGCCCTATAGTGTCGTTTTGAGGGTAGGAGTTGAAACAGTTTGTGTCCAGGATGCGAGGGGTCTATAGATATTTTCACAGCCCTCTTCTTGACTCATGCAGTATGCAGGTCCTCAATGGAAGGCAGGTTGGGAGCCATTGTTTTTTCTGCAGTTCTGATTATCCTCTGAAGTCTGTGTCTGTCTTGTTGGGTTGCAGAGCCAAACCAGACAGTTATAGAGGTGCAAATGACAGACTCCATAATTCCTCTGTAGAACTGTAAAACTCTGTAGAACCTGTGTGGCTTTCATATGCCAAGTAAGCCTAGGAGGTTTTCTGGCTTGCTTTGATTTGAGGAAGTTCTCAAGGGCTTTTGGGAACCCCAAAGCTTTCCTGAGCTTGCTCGCCTTTCCCTGGATTGTGCTGACACTCTGAAAGATTTTCAAGAGATTGATGAGGCAAGACTTGCTGTGCAAAACTGCACATTGTCATTTCCATAATATATTGGGTACCATCCATATCCAATGGAAGACAAAGGCAAATATTCCCTTGATCGGGATAGGTCTGATCAACCCTCTTGTTGTTGATTTAGAGCAGCAACGATTCCATTTCTTAATTATAATTTCTCCTGAATTGCTTGTACACTAAAGCTGAGCCCATTGACCTGTGGTTTCAAGGATCACCTCTGGTGGCTTTTATGAAATTGGTCTTGCATTAGCTTTACTTTCAAAGGCCTCTAGTGCAGAGGCTAATTTTACTGGTAGGTTACACACTGCCATTAGTAGTTGTGTAATTTCATACTTGATTTCTTTCAGAACTCTTGAGTAAATAGACACCATCTGGCCTCTATTGCTTCCTATTGTTTCGTTTATCAAGCTGTTGTGTAACCTCTTCTGTTGGTACATCCTGTTTGTGAGCGTTCGTTTGATTTATCACTGGCAAAGAGGCGGTTGTGAAGAGACCAGAGGGCAGAGGGGTGGCATGATAGAAAATATTACGAACGGAACTGTGATCCAGGTTACATTAACCCATAACCATAGACCTCTGGTCATAGTGACCGCAAGTTTTCCAAAATGTTTGGAACACCCCTATTTTTAGAAATGGACCATTCTGATTGCGAATAGCTTTTGTTTTCCCGCCAATAAGAGCGTATGCAACATCACACTTACGTAAGTTATTTAGTGTTTTCTGTAGCGTCATTTGTGTGATTGCAGCTGTTTCTTCCTTTTTAACTGCTAGTGGGGGTGTGAACTGATTGGGTGGGAGCTTGGCTGTGTTCTGATTGGGTGGAGGTGTGTTCTGATTGGTTGGGGGGTTGGCTGTGCTCTGATTGGATGGGGGGTTGGCTGTGCTCTAATTGGATGAGGGTGTGCTCTGTTTGGCTGGGGGCTTGGTTGTGCTTGGGTTAGTCTGTGTTGCAGGGGGATTTGAGCTGGTGAGCAGCATTGCTGTTGTTTGGCTTTGCGTTCTTGGTCATGCTACATCTTCATGGTGGGTGTCAGTCTGCTTCATGTATGGATTGGAGGGGTTTAAAGTGGCTAATGATGCAGCTGTGGTCTGATTTCTGGTCCGTGGTCATGCCTCATCATTGGTGTGCGTTTGAGCTGCAAAGACCATCTACTATATCTGGAACCTTCTACGGAATTGGTCTGTCACTTGCTGCTGTACATTGTCATGTGAGAAAGAGAAGAAGGAGAAGGAGGAGGAAAGGAAGGAGAAGGAGAAGGAGAAGGAGAAGGAGAAGGAGAAGGAGAAGGAGAAGGAGAAGGAGAAGGAGAAGGAGAAGGAGAAGGAGATCTCCAAATATTTGGAGGCAAAGTAATCTACCTAGAACCCTGGTGAGATCAGACAGAGATAATATGGACTATTTCTCTTCCAATGACCTCACAATAACTACAATGTAGCCAGAGAGTCCAACTGGTGCCTAATCCTCATCTAAAAATCCATGAGGACACAAGCAAATTCGACTAATTATGTTTTTGTTAGAAGATGGCTAGGAAGATCTTCCATTCCCTGTTCACATGTTGAATGCTCCAGTCCTAAGTGAACTTCCTCACTGATGTTCCTTACTAAGTGAACTTCCTCACTTCCTCGTAGCATCTCCTGCCCTGGTGATGTCAGTACGCATCTGTCCTCACACTAATTGGAGCAGATAAAAGGTTATTCTCCTACTGATTTTATAAAAATTTGCTCCACCCTTCTGGCACTATGACAGCTATTTAAGAACCTTTGAATTACAGAAAGTGGAAAATGCCATAGCTTTGTTTTACTCTCCTTTATTTTCAGGGGATAAATGGAAATTTGGACAGCTCCTCCTTCAAGACATTAATATCATCTCTGCCTCCATTACTAATTCCTCTCTTTGAGTTTAATTTACATGCTCCCTTTGAGTCAGTTCTTTGCTTAATTTGACTGATTTCTAGCATTTGGGTTTCTATCACACCTGTTTCTTCCCAGCAAAGAAGAAGCGATTTCAAACAATACAAAACTAAAAAATAATTTATGCCCCTGTTTTTGAAAGCTGCCAAAATCCAGCAGAGTAGATGTTCATCATTTATTTGGTCTGTCTTTAAGGCTGTGTTTAAAGGGGGGTGGGGGTTGGGGAAATGCAAGTAAAGATGAGACAAACACCAGCTAGTGAAAATGTGTTCATTCACAAAAGGAACAAGCAGAGAAAAATTAAAATATATGATCACTTCTTGGCTTCCTTTGTTGTTGTTTTTTCCTTCAGAAGTAAAAATGGTTGCCGGTTTTTGTTGTTTTTTTCCTGCTTTTCTTTTGATTGTTCTCTGGTACAGTGAATGGAGGATTATTATATTGAGATTTTCAGAATAATGGAGTTGGGAGGGACATCGGAGTTCTTCTAAACTAGCCTTCTGTCCAGGCAAGAAACCCCATATGGTTTTTCCCCTTAATTCTAGGTTTATTTTATTTATTTATTTATTTATTTATTTATTTATTTATTTATTTATTTATTCGGAGTTATATGCCACCCTTTCTCCGCGAGGACTCAGGGCGGCTCACAATAATAATAACACCAGTCCAGATTAAAATTCAGACAATAAAAACTAAAATTCCCATTAAAACCCCATTCAGTCTATGTTGCTTCTCTCCTTGATTGGTTTCCATCCGTTGCTTCTTGTCCTGCCATCTGGTGCTTGAGAAAATAGGTTGATCCCCTCATCAACCTATAGGTTGATCCCCTCATCAACCTATTGTGTTAGCCCCTCAAATATTGGAAGATTGCTATCATGTCACCCTTAGTCATGACATGATAGCATTCATTTTCCAAACCAACCCAGAAATTAATAGAAGCCTATATTTCCCGCATTTTGCCCAGCACTTCTCTAGTGGGAACAAAGTATAGATAATGTGGACATTTATGCTGGCTGGGGCATGTCATGAGAATGGCTGATGGTCGGATTCTGAAAGATCTCCTGTATGGAGAATTAGTGCAGGGAAAGTACCTCAGAGGGAGACCACAGCTGCGATATAAGGATATCTGCAAGAGGGACCTAAAGACCCTGGGAATGGACACTAACAACTGGGACACCTTGACCTCCGATCGTTCAACTTGGAGGCTAAAGACACAGCATGGCCTTCTCCAATTCGAAGAGACACTTGTTCGGCAGGCTGAGGCAAAGAGGCAGTCCCGGAACCAGCAAAATCTGGGGGCTGGGCAGGGGACAGAATGTACCTGTCCTCAATGTGGAAAGGATTGCCACTCTCGAATTGGCCTTTTTAGTCACACCAGATGCTGTCTAAGGACTTCTTTCCAGAACACGATACCATAGTCTCTTGAGACTGAAGGATGCCAGTGAATGAATGTGGACAAAAATGTGTATTAACCACAGATATGAAAAGAATGCAAATGATCAGCTGAAAATGATCAGCTAAAAGGATGCAAATGACCAGCTGTCTGCAAGGAGTATGAATCCTTCCATTCCTCACCATCCAGTCAGAGCTGAAGAAGCTTCTTGGATGAGAAGCGAGACGCCTTCAAAGAAAAATCAGAAAGTCCAGTTGCAATAAGCACCTTTGGGACAGATATATGAAAAAGAAAAAAGATTTTATATGGGTAATCCTCAATTTACAATCACAACTGAACCCAAAATGTCCATTGCTAACCAAGATGATTGTTGAGTTTTGCCCCGTTTTATGACTTTCCTTGCCACATTTGTTAAGTGAATTATTGCAGATGTTAAGTGTTAAGTGAATGTGGCTTCCCTATTGACTTTGATTGTCAAGCATTGCAAAAGGGGATCACATGACCCCTGGACACTGCAACCATCATAAATGTGAGTCAGTTGCATCTGAATTTTGATCATGTGACCAGAGGACCGTTGCCATGGTCATAAGTGTGAAAAAAGCCATGTCGCTTTTTTTCATTGCTGTTGTAACCTTGGTCCCTAAAGAAATTGTTGTAAGTCAAGGAGTATCTGTATTTGAAAAAATGCTTGGGAAAAAAATATTTAATTTGTAACTATGGGTATAAAATCTTTACTGTAGGGAGAACATGCATGAAATTTAGTATTACTGTACTTTTCAGAGTAAAAGACGCACTTCCCCCCCCCCCAAAAAAAGTGGGTGAAAATTGGGGTGTGTCTTATACACTAAATGTTGCTGAAGCCCCACCCACCCACCAACCCCCACCGTTCGGCCATTTTTGGCCTCCGCACATTGTGTTTTTGGCCTCTGCACGCCCTGTTTTTGGTGTCCTTGTGTTGCATTTTTGGCCTGTTTCAGAGGGGATTGGCAGCAGTGGCAATCCCCACTGTCTGGAACCAGCTAAAAATGTGACGCATGGAGGCCAAAAATGGGGCGTGCGAAGGCCAAAAATGCAACTTGCAGAGGCAACGATTGGTGGTGATGTGCTGTGGCAATCCCGGCAGCCTGGAACAGGACTAAAATAGAGCATGTGTTGGCTGACATGCAGAGGCTAAAAACGTGACATACGGATCTTTTGGTGATCCAAACAGCTGATTGGCAATATTCTGGGAGGCTGATCTAACAGCCAATCAGCTGATTGTGCTGAATCAGGCTGTGACAACATGCTTAAGCTGACCAGGCTGTTTGCTGTTTGCCGCAAGGACGCTAGTCAGATGAATATCTATGGATGCTGGTAGGTAGAAGCAGATTTTCTTTTTCTTGTTTTCCTCCCCAAAAACTAATGTGCGTCTTATACTCCGGAGCATTTTATACTCCAAAAAATACAGTCATTTATTTATATATATATATATATATTTAATTGCACTCTGCTGGACATTCAGTACCTGTGTGTTGTATTGTGTGTGTATATATCTTAAACAGAATTGATTTTAAATCTAAATTTTATGGGGTACTTAAAGATATTTCTGAAGTAGACAAGATAACATTGACTCAAGGATAACAAAGCAGATATTAAAAGAACAGGAAATTGTTTAGAATCAATCCCCTGGAGGAGTGATGAATGTTCTTTCACTAGTTGTGTCCAATAAGATGTTACACAATCATATTTTCTATTTCTTAGTTATTTATGGAATTTATACACTGCCTCCAGCTGTTAAGGGATTCTCCATGGCTTACAGCACTGATAATAATGCACACCAGTGATGTTTTCATATAGACTGCCCAACTGAGGAGGAAATTAGCTCAATGATCTGGTTGGGGAATTGTGGGAGTTGAACTCCACATATCTTAAAATTGCTGAGGCCTAAACAGCCCTTCCGTTTCTTTTCTATGTTGTAAACTTAGCATGGGACAAGCAAGAGAAAACTAAAATGTGGAATAGAATCTGGAGCCTAAAACATACCACCAACGATTGAGGGAAGTACAGTAGTGGCCAAAATTGTGGAAGCTTTTTGGGAAAAGTATATGTTCTAAAACTAGCTAATATCACCATTGTTTTTGATGGGGGGGGGGAATAGTACCATAAAATTATATATCAATGGAAAGATAATTTAATCAAGAATGTAATGCAATAACTTTTATGAAGGATTTGCTATTAGAATAGCAGTTACAGTATAAAGAAGAAAAGGGAAACACGTAGAAAAAAACGAGATATGCAAAAATGATCACTATGTCAGTTAATACTTAGTTGTGTAACCTTTAGCATGAATTACAGCCTTACGTCTTCCCATGGAGTGAACCCCCAGGGGGAGGGCTTTCTCTGTCGGAGCCCCGACCCTCTAGAATAGTTTGCCCACCGACCTCAGGATGACCCGCGACCTCCTCTCCTTTCGCCGCGGACAAAAGACGTGGCTGTTCCAACAATTATCTGATCGTGGGGCTGTATAGTTTTACAATTTAGAATGGTTTTTATTGTGGATTTTAATTTATTTTAATTATTTTTATTGTGATTTGTATTGGCGATTGTTGTATGTAAGCCGCCCTGAGTCCTCAGGGAGAATGGCGGCATATAAATCACAAAAATAAATAAATAAATAAATAAATAAATAAATAAATAAATAAATAAATAAATAAGGAATCTCAAGAAACTATTTGGTTTAATAAAAGAACACATAAAAACAACGCCTGCAAGAAAACACCGACAACCAAAAGTACTCCTCTCAGCAAGTCCAGCAGCTCTTCCTGGAGCCATCCCACAGCATGGGAAGCCCTCAGTCCTTTGTCTGCTTCTTCAGAAGCAAGGCAGTGACTCAGCTCTTTTGCTCCATCGAAGTGACTTCATCCACGCGCTCTGTGTCTCAGGGGTGAGTCTCCCTGGGCCGGCTGAGAGCCTCTGAGGTCAGCTCATCTCTCTCTCTCTTAGTCCGCGCTGAATCTGCAGTCTTGGCAGCTGCTTATATGCTGACTCATTGTCTGTTGAAAAGCCCGGGGAAAACTCAGAGCCAGAAGCTGCACTCTGATTGGCTTATTCAAATGTTCAAACTGGAAACCAATCCATGACTGCAGCAATATGCTGAGAGGTTTTTCCTCTCACAATTTTATTTTCGTTTTATTTGTTTATAAAATGTATTGGCCACTGATCTTACCACAAGTAACTTTGGAGAGTCTGATGTCAGTCTCTGTCTACCTATCTACCATCTACTTCTATTCTCTCTCTCTCTCTTTTTTTTTCTTTTTCTATTCCTCCCTCCCTCACTCATCTATCTCTAATATATATCTCCCTATTTATATCTACCTCCTATCTCTATCTATCTATCTATCTATCTATCTATCTATCTATCTATCTATCCATCATCTATCCACCCATCCACCCACCCATCCATCCATCTATCCATCCATCCATCCATTCATCATCTATCTCTAGCATCTATCTCTAGCATCTATCTATCTATCTATCTATCTATCTATCTATCTATCTATCTATCTATCTATCTATCTATCTATCTATCTATCTCTATCATCCATACACCCATCCACCCATCCATCCACCCATCCATCCATCCATCCATCCATCCATCCATCCATCCATCCATCATCTATCTCTAGCATCTATCTATCTATCTATCTATCTATCTATCTATCTATCTATCTATCTATCTATCTATCTATCTATCTATCAGCTATCAGCTATCTAATCTATCAACTATATCCATCCATCCATCCATCCATCCATCCATCCATCCATCCATCCATCCATCCATCCATCCATCTATCTTATCTACCTACCTACCTACCTACCTACCTACCTACCTACCTACCTACCTACTTACCTACCTTTTTGTCACCTATATATCTGGCTAAGATGTTTATCTGCAGCAACAGCACCATCTCCATGCATGTGTAGAATAAATAAATGACATTACAATAAGTTGTCATCGGTTCCTACTTTTCCATTTATTCTTTCCAACTAGAAGTGGTTGAGTGCCTGTCAAAACTTTTGGCTTTCTCTCGCTCTGCTTTGGTGCAAAAAGGTTTAACTCTCCAAACTAAATATTTTTTCCCTTTTTCCTCCCCTCCCACCCGCTCCTTATTGTGCTATCTTTAATTAAAGTTAGAAACTTTTTAAAAATATATGTTCATGAAAGATAGATCAGAACTCCCCAGTCTGATGAAATAATCACATGCAACCAGTTTGGTGTTTTTTTTTTTTATGTGTATTATTCCAGTAAAGAATAAGCTTTAAAAATGTTCTGAATATGTTACTAACTATGACTGCAAGACATATAGAGCAATGATCTATTATAGTGCATTAATAAATATACAATTACGTACAGCAGGCTGACTGTGAAAAGCAATGGATCATACTGAGGGAAGTTATCGGTCGAGGTGCCATTTTTGAAGGCTTATATATAAACCGTACAATTTATCGAGAAATAGCTAACGACTTGCCATTTTTCTTTTCCTTTTTTTCCTTTCCTTTTTTTTTATTCATCTTGAGGTTTTTATTTATTTTTTCTTAAAAAGACTTTACACATGAACAAATCATTATACAGCACACCATCCTAGCAGGAAAATCCTAGCATAAAAAAAAAAATAGTTCATTTTCAGCAATATACTAAATAGAATATGTGGGGATCTTGGTGGTGCTCTCTGAAGTGGGTTGTTTTCTTCAGATGTTTCAGTACCCAGCTAGGTAACATCATCAGTGCTAGTTGGGTGATAAAACGTCTAGGAAAACAACCAAGAGATGCCTAGGATTTGCAAACTGATTAATTCCAGCTGTGAATCTGGAATTAATCCTAACGAAACTGGCGTCATATGTTGGGTGATTTCACCAAACTGATACCATAAGAAAGGCTCGTGGCTAAAGCACAAGGCTAGACAGAGGGAGACAGTGAATTCTAGTCTTACCTTAGACATGAAAGCCAACTGGGTGACTTTGGGCCAATCACCAAATGGTGATGAGTTCTAGTCCCACTTTAGGCACGAAAGCTAACTGAGTGACTTTGAGCTAATCTTTTTGAGACAGTGACTTCTAATCCTGCCTTAGGCCTGACAGCCAGCTGGATGACTGTGGGCGAATCACCAGGTGATGGTGAGTTCTAATCCTGCCTTAGGCATGAAAATCAACAGGGTGACTTGGGACAAATCATCATGAGACTGTGAATTCTAATACTGCCTTAGGCATAGAAGCTGGATGGATGACTTTGGGCCTATCACCAGGATACGGTGAGTTCTAGTCAGTGGTGGGTTTCAAATTTTTTTACTACCAGTTCTGTGGGTGTGGCTTGGTGGGTGTGCCTGTAAAATACTGTAAAATCTCCATTCCCACCCCACTCCAGGGGAAGGTTACTGCAAAATCCCCATTTCCCCCCAATCAGCTGGGAATTGGGAGGCAGAGAATAGATGAGGGCAGGGCTAGTCAGAATTTTTACTACCGGTTCTCCGAACTACTCAAAATTTCCGCTACTGGTTCTCCAGAACTGGTCAGAACGTACTGAAACCCACCTCTGGTTCTAGTCCAATATTAGGCATGAAAACTGGGTGTCTTTGGGCCAATCACCAGGAGACAATGAGTTCTAATCTTGCCTTAGATATGAAAGCCGGCTGGGTGACTTGTGGTGAGTTCTAATCCCACCTCACAGATTGTTGTTGTGGGGAAAATAGGATGAGGAAGTGCTGGGCTTCACATTCTGTCACCACTGGTTCGCCCAGCACATGAGCACGTGGGCGTGCATGCGTGCAACGTGGAACAACATGGGAATTCACTCGCACACACTGTCCACACATGTGTGTGGCTGTTCTGTCACACACACACACACACACACACACACACACACACACACTCTCTCAGACAGACAGTTGGGGGTTAAATAAACTGGCAGGCAACCAATTAGTCCGATAAGACGCTTGGCAGCAATCCCAGCAGCTGCTTGCCAAGACCTATTATCAACTTAGAAGAAAATACACACCACAACAATTGTCCAGGAATAAATCTGAAGCCGAGATGCAAAGTGACTCCAAGGGATTAGTTAGTTTTGTCCGTCACAGAGTCTGAATGCTTAACTCACCCCCTTTTATAGCCTGTGGGGTGTGGTCCAGTGAGTCAGCTAATCACAGACACGCCTTTTCTTCTGTTGCGCGCGCCTGTCTCTGTGATGCTGGCGAGGATCCAGCCAAGACTCATTACCCTCATCACTGTCCACCTGTGGCTGCGGGGACGTGCTTGGTTCTGGGCCTATCTCTTGCCCTTTGGTGTCCTCCAGAGGCATTGCCAGAGAGGAGGGTCCTGGAGAAGGAGGCCTTGCCAACTCCTCTCCCTCACTCTCAGAGTCCTCTCCTGCTGATGACACAGGCTCAGGCAACGGAGCCATGACAGTGGCATCAAACAACATGGGAATTTGCTTGTGCACGCCATCCACACAAGCGTGCTGCATCCAAACCAGAGCGATATAGGACGGGATTGCGTCCGGGCGGTGGGGCCCACTCGCAGGTCGCTACTACTGGTTTGCTCGAAAACCAGTCTCCTCCACCCCTGGAGGAAAGTGTGTGATAGATGTATTCTCTGCCTTAAGTTATTTGTAGAAACAATAAAGGCGGGAAATGAGCCAATAAATAAACAATAGGTATGGCTCCTCCCAAGATCTCTATGTCATAGAAATACAAAGTCAGCTGCCTCATGGCTTTCATCATGATCATCATCGACTTCTGCTCCCCAAATACTGACCGTCACCTCCCTTGCTGTTGACTTTTCACTGTGGTGCCCTTCTAAACAAAGCTCCTCCACAAATCATTTTATTTACCTCCACAAAACATTTTATTTCCTAAGGGTAAAGATGATCCTTGAGGTGGATTTGTTGGTTTCCTTTTTTTTTTCTTTTTAAAAAATGAAACGGTTAAAAATAATCCCAGGGTCTCAGGAATGGACAACTTGGTGATATTTTCATCTGCAGTTTGAAGAGCCTTTTTTTTTTGTTGTTGTTATCCATACATGCCTCCCCAGAAACAACAAAGAAAAAAAATAAATAAGAACAATTATACCAACAAGTTTGTACTACACAGATGAAACAGGAGATGAATGGAGCCTAACCCTAACCCTAACCCTAATCCTAATCCTAACCCTCTTTCCTTCCTTCCTTCCTTCCTTCCTTCCTTCCTTCCTCCCTCCCTCCCTCCCTCCCTCCCTCCCTCCCTTCCTTTCTTGCTTTTCTCTTTTTCCTTTTCCTCTCCTCTCCTCTCCTCTCCTCCCCTCCCCCTCCCCTCCCTTCCCCTACCCTCCTCTCCTCTCCTCTCCTCTCCTCTCCTCTCCTCTCCTCTCCTCTCCTCTTCTTCCATTCCATTCCATTTTCCCTTCCCTTCCCTTCCCTTCCCTTCCCTTCCCTTCCATTTTCCCTTCCCTTCCTTTCTCATTTCCTTTTGCAAATTTAGCCAGTTCTTTTTTTTTTTTAATCCTTCAACCAAAAGGAAATTAGTCATAATGGAGCATCAATAAAAGTTAGGAGAAATGTCTTTACCAGCAGAACTCTCTTCTTATGTTGGAAACCAAGTGCAAGGAATTGTCATGTGTTCTGTAAGCAATGTAAATGATTCAGAGGATATTTAGTTTTTACAACGAAGGAAGTACATGGAGGCCTGTTTAGCACTATACAAAATGTTCATTTAAAAAAAAAAGTGTAATTTTGCTTCAGATGAAAGCATACATGAGAATTAGAGATAAGGCAAAATATTTCCTGCAGTTTTGAAGGGGCGTTCAGTTTTAAACAAACAATATTTGCTAGTTACCGTACATTCCTATCAAAATACTATTAATATTATTTAGATTTATTATAGCTGCCTAGTTCAAAAGACTCCAGAATTATACAAGCAGGAAATTATAATAATGATTATTCCATATAAGATAGAATCAAACTATCACAAGGGAGCTTTGTTTTAATTAAGATATTATTGGTTATTGATTGAGAAGCAAAAAAAAAAAATTCCTTGCAATCAGGAAAAAAAACAAACAAACCTTGCGATAGAAAATCGCTCAAACTTCATTGATCTAAATTGGGTTGTAATATTTTAATGTAATAAGGAATTGCAACAATGAGAAAATATGATGCAGTCACAAAGATATTGGATTGGGACTGGCGAGTTCTATGTCTAATCCCTCTTCAACCAAATAGACTTGGGTGAATTTGGACCAATAAATTTATCTCAGCCCATCCCACCTCATAAGGCTGTTGTACTAGAAGTCGTGGTGGCACAGTGGTTAGAATGCAGTATTGCAGCCTAATTCTGCCCACTGCAAGGACTTGGTTCCTGGCCAGCTCAAGGTTGAATCTACCATCCATCCATCCATCCATCCATCCCTCTACCATGGGGGCACAGAATGCAGGATTGCAGACTGACTCTGCCCACAGCTGGGAGTTCAATATGGGTCAAGGTTGACTCAGCCTTCCATCCTTCCAAGGTGGATAAAATGAGGACCCAGATTGTTGGGGGCAAGATGCTGACTTTGTAAACTGCTCAGAGAGGGCTGTAAAATACAGTGAAGTAGTATATAAGTCTAAGTGTTATTGCTATTACTAGAGATAAAATGAAAGGTTATCCTGTCAGCCAGCCTATGCCATTACAGGAAAGACAGGACATAAATTCAACAAAATACAAAGAAATGGAAAGCATCAAGTAAAAAATTGTTAGAAATGCAACACAGGTGGAATTGAATTAAAAAAAGTTTTTTATTAATAATACAAAATTAAAAAACATTGGACATGGATATGACATCCCTGGTTCCATACATCTTCCGTCACTTCACAATAATATTAGTACTCATATAAACATATAGTTCTTAAGCTTTGTTTACTATTTAAGAATAATATGATATTAATACTTTCCCCCTTATTTCTGTATATTTATTTATCTCTTAAACATACATTTATCTATAATAACATCTATATTTTTATTCTAACACCATACATTTTTCTTGGCTACCCTCTTGTTATCTATCCAATCATAAAATTGTTCCCAGATTTTGTAGTACTTAGTTTGCCTTTTATCCTTGAGTTCCAAAGTGAGTCTGTCCATTTCTGTGCAGTTAAAGATCTTCAGTAATATTTCCTCTTCAGTTGGAATATCTTTCTCTTTCCATTTTTGAGCGAAGGCTATTTGTGCCGCTGTGACTATATGCAATAATAAATAATTTGTATCTTTCTTATATTTTCTTTCTATAATTCCCAATAAGAAAAATTCTGGTTTGACCTCTATGTCTATTAGCAAAATTTCTTCCAGCCAGTTCTTTAGTAAATTCCAAAATTTCTGCGCCTTTGGGCATTCCCACTACCTTGGTAGTAATTCCCAACAGCCTCTCCACACTTCCAGCATATCGAGGATTTCCCCTTATTAATTCGTGCTAATCTTGGGGGGTGGGGGGAGGTGCCACCTATAGAACATCTTATAGAGGTTTTCTTTGTAGGAAGTTGCTAATGTGATTTTTTATTTTTTTCCCATAAACTTTGCCAAATATCCAAATCGTTATTGTGCTCAAAATATTTACACCAAATTATCATCGTTTCTTTCTGTTCCTCAATCATATCTTGTTCTAATAAATATTGATATAGTTTACTTATGGTCTTGCCTTCCCTGCTAAATAAAATTTTATCTAATTCTGATGATTCTTGCTTTATGCCTCATTCCTTTTTATCTTTGCTAAATTTAGATTGAAATTGGAGATACACCCACCATTCCAATTCGATTCCTTCTTCCTTTAAAGTATTTCTCACTTTTAATTCTCCTTTCTCATTCAAAATATCTTTATAGGTGACAGCTCCCCCTCGTTTTGTCAAATTCGGATGTGTGTACATTTCTAATGTTGATACCCAATTAGGAATTTCCATATAATTATTTCTTTTTATTTTTTTCCAAATATCCAGTAGTGCTCTCCTAATATAATGCCTCCGGAAGTACTGATGGGCTAAATGTTTTTCCTCCCATAGAATAGCATGCCATCCTGTCTGTAAGTCATAACCTTCTAGTGCCAATAGTCTTGTGTTTTTAAGATGCATCCACTCACTTAGCCAAACCAATGCCCCTGCCTGATAATACTTTGTCCAGTCTGGTAGGCCGAATCCTCCTCTTTCTCTAGCATCTTGTAATAATTTGAATCTGATACTCGGTCGTTTCCCTTGCTGTATGAATTTTGAAATGAGTTACAAATTTGGACAGAATTTGTGTTATCTTTCTTGATCTCTTTCTTGTTATCTTTCATCATTTTTTTTTAAAATAGGCGGATCTAAAAGGATCTCAATCTACTTCCTACTTATATGTCAAGTTGCCCTCAACTTACAGCCATTCCTTTAGCAACTATTCAAAGTTACAATAGCGCAGGAAGGAAAAAGTAAATTAGAATTAGTCTTTGCATTTACAGCCATCAATCTACTTGCTTTTGCATGCTTTTCAATGCATTTCCACTTTATCTATTCATGTTGCCCTCTATCCTCTTTGGAAGAGCTTTATAGCTCCCGCTGCCTTAAGAAAATTCAAAACATTCTTAAAGATCTATCTCATCCTGGGCAGCTTTTTTCTAACTATTACCATCTGGCAGACAGTACAGGACAATAAAAACAAGGAGAAATAGGCTGAAAAACAGCTTCTATCCCAGGGCAGTAACTATATTGAATTCTACTGTATAGTGCAATATGAATGCAATATCAGGGGTTTTCAATTCAATTGTATATAATGTGAAGGATGTGTGTTTTATTCTTATAGTTAGAATGTACACTGAAGATGGCATTTAATTTCATTGTATGAGATGCATTGACAATAAAGTAAAGTAATTTTGCTTGTTAGGTGGGCAGGAGCTGGGGCAAACAATGGGAGCTCAGTCGCATGGTACTTGGGTCTTGAAACCGGGCCACTGGCTTTCCAGCTGACAAGCCCAGCATCTTTAACCAATAGGCAAATCCAGGACCTGGAGAAAGATTTTGTTGTGACCTAGGCTTCCTGAATCATTAAAACACACAAGTAGTCCCAAAAACCTCTTTTATTGCAACAGCTGTGAATTACGTTCATTCACAGCTGAGTCCCAATTAGTTGCAAAAAGTCGGATTTCGGGAGAAGTCCTTCGTGATAATCACCAACCTTTATCTCCTTTGACATGCTGCCAAAGACCTACTTGGCAAAGCCACACGGAATCCAGAATCAAACAGAGATGCCGACTGGGAACAGAATTAACAATGTTGCTTTCCTGCAAAGGGCCCACATGCCTTTGCTCCTCTTTTAAGCTTTATGGGAGGGGCCAATCATCTCCAGGCCTTACTCCCAAGTCACCCCTTTAGTTTTAACTGTTCTTGCCTTCTGGCAGCTCTGTGCGTGCATGCACTAGGAACAGGCTCCTCCTGTTCCTCTGCCTCTCTGAAGTCCGACTCTGGAGGCTCTGGAGTCCACGCATAACTCCCAGATGGCCCTGGCCCCATCTCTGCCTCCGACGCAGAGCCCTCATCTGAGTCTTTCCCAGACTCCAGGATTGGTCCATGTTCCTCCCCAGCCTCCTCATTGTCCGACTCTGCTGCCAGCTCCGCAGGCTGCTGGCGGACCACAACTGATTTACACCTGCGCAGCATTTAATGCAATGCTCCTACCGCACAACTTCCCTCCGGCCCCCAATGAAATTTTCTACTCCTAAGCAAATACACCATTTGCTCGCATGCACCATTTGGAGGACATAAAAAGGGAATGAAACTAAACAAACAAACAAACAAAAACATTGAATAGAAGGGCAGAGTGCAAATCATCTTGCAAGATCAAACCGAGGCCCAAAGCAATCCAGAATCTCTGTCCAATGGCTGGTACTCAGTTGTGACTTAACAATTTTAGCACAGTCACAAAGTTACTCTTCCCTATTCTAATTTTACAAGCAATTACTTTTGCCATCCTTTAGCTCTCCCTCCCCAGCCCAAATTATTCCTGGCTGTAAACTTTCCTTCCTTCGATAACGCCGATATGCTTTTGTTCCTTTTCACTCTGTTCTGTCTTTAATAACCAGGACAAGCTCCCTACTTAGATAATCTCTCTGTACTCCTGGTGTAGAAGCCCCTCCTGTAAATGGGGAAGACGAGCTGTCCGTACAGTTTCCTTCAGCTAATGGCAACTTTATTAGACGTCGACAGCGCGAGGATGGCCCACGCGGGGATATTAACACCTGGATTTACACTCCAGAAGACGGAGCGCGCTGAAGCCATTCATGACACGGAATTACTCAATAATAGCCTTTGGAAACATAAATAATCAAGGGGCATCATTTGGGAAGATAAAAGCCGGAGAACATGTCTAGCTAATTGACCATGATGGAGTTGTAAGAGTGAAATATGGCCCAATCTCCACACAGAATCCTTTGTAGGGCTCTCTGTAGAGAAAACATGGGGTGTTTCCCCAAACCGGAGAAGTTTATAGCTCAAGAGGGAATCTTTGGAGAGAACATAAGTGTCAATACCATGCAGGTTAGATTTCACATCTGCCAGAATGGGCCAGCAGTGGTGGTAACAACATCTAAGTAACTTTGACAATGATCTAGTGTCCAACAGGTAGAAGAAACAGGGAAGAGAAGAGTAAGACTGGAAACCCTGCAGCATTTTCTGTCTTAATATGAGCGGAGGAAATGAAAACCACAGGACTTATTTTACCCCTGAAGGCAATCCCATCTATCTGTTATAAGGCAAAAAAAATTGTAAGTTTGCTTTAAGGGAGGAGGTGGGGAACCATAGGGAAATGGTTTACCATTTCTTCCTTCTGGTGCCTTTTCTCAAAGGTGCTTTTTCAAAAGGCAATTGGACTGTTTGTTCCTTGAAGAAGAAGATGTTTCACTTCTCACCCAAGAAGCTTCCTACTAGAAGTGATGAAGCTTCTTGGATGAGAAGTTAATCTTCCTCCTCCTCCTCCTCCTGCCCCCTCCTCCCCCTCCTCCTCTCCTTCTCCTTCTCCTTCTTTCTTCTTCCCCTTCCTCTTCCACCTCCTCCCCTCCTCCTCCTTCTCCACCTCCTTACCCTCCTCCTCCTCCTCCCTTTTCCTCTTCCTCCTCTTGACCTCTCCTCTTCCCCTCCTTCTCTTCCTCCCCCTCCTCCTGCCCCCCTCCTCCCCTCCTCCTCCTCCTCCTCTCCTTCCTCCTCCTCTTCCACCTCCTCCCCCTCCTCCTCCTTCTCCACCTCCTTACCCTCCTCTTCCTCCTCCCTTTTCCTCTTCCTCCTCTTGCCCTCTCCTCTTCCCCTCCTTCTCTTCCTCCCCCTCCTCCTGCTCCCCTCCTCCCCTCCTCCTCCTCCTCTCCTTTCTTCTTCCTCCACCTCTTCCACCTCCTCCCCTCCTCCTCCTCCTCCTCCTCCTCCTTCTTCTTCTTCTTCTTCTTCTTCTTCTTCTTCTTCTTCTTCTTCTTCTTCTTCTTCTTCTTCTTCTTCTTCTTCTTCTTCTTCTTCTTCTTCTTCCTCTTCCTCCTCTTGCCCTCTCCTCTTCCCCTCCTACTCTTCCTCCCCCTCCTCCTGCCCCCCTCTCCTCCTCCTCCTCCTCCTCCTCCTCCTCCTCCTCCTCCTCCTCCTCCTCCTCCTCCTCCTCCTCCTCCTCCTCCTCCTCCTCCTCCTCCTCCTCCTCTTCTTCTTCTTCTTCTTCTTCTTCTTCTTCTTCTTCTTCTTCTTCTTCTTCTTCTTCTTCTTCTTCTTCTTCTTCTTCCTCCTCCTCCTCCTCCTCCCTTCTAGCATGTAGTGAGTAATGAAAATTCTGCAAGAAAACAACCAAGCTCAGAGAGAACCATCTAGAAATATGGAGAAATTTCTTGACAGTGAGAACAATTAACCAGTGGGATGGGTTGCCTACAGAAATTGTGGGTGCACCAACACTGGATATTTTTAGAAAGAGATCGGACAGCCATTTGTCCAAAATGGTATACAGACTCTTGATTAAGCAGAAGTCTACTATTTGGACTAGTAGACCTCCAAGGTCCTGTTTAACTCTATAATTCTGTATCTTCTCCTCAAATGTTCCTTCCCTGAAATTGTTTTGGAGATCACTGTTCATCTCCTGTTTTCCTCACAGAATGTCTCAAGAATTGTCCAGTGGCTTCATTCTGGATCGTTACTCCCCCCTTTTAGAGGAAGTCTCATTTACTTTTTTGAAGAACAGGGCCGACTTGAGTTTTGATTCTCAAAAACTTTTTTATTCCAAGTTCATCCAATGATACCTCTTGCTCAAGAAATCCCCACTGGACTTAACTGACATACGAGCTGAAGGCATAATGGTTCTATTTACTGTCCTTCGTGTCTGGGCCTTGGAGAATTGGAGAATTGTTATTCGCCCTAGCTTTTCATTCTGCCTAGTTATTCATCTCTTTCATTAAAACCGTTGGGGCTAATTGCTTCAACTGCAACCCTTTGGGAGTGTCTTATTACTGATATTAATATTGATATTAATTACTTGAATGGGGGGTAAGAAAAAAAATTTGGAGGGGGAAAAATTCACCTCACTTCATCCTGTCTGTCTGGTTTTGCATAGAGAATGAAAAGATCCATTTGCATTTCATTTGAACCTCTGGCAATACTTTCATTTCCTTTCTTCCTATTTCACTTTTTTAAAAAAAGAGGTCTCCTTTCTTAAAATCCCTTGTGGTCAGGCACTCTGTTAGGCAGATCAAAAGTTACTTGATTATGGTTTGTGATCAGTTTTCTTTGATTCTAAAGGATTGGTCTCCTTCAGTTAGGACTTAAGACAGTGACGAGTTTGCTTTCAAATAAGGTTGAAAACAGGACTGTCAGTCAATTTTTAAGAACCAGAGTTCTCCAAGGAGCAACATCAATTACAGGAAGATCAGTAATTTGATGGTCCTTCTTTAATAACCTGTCCTTAAGGTAAAAGGGACGTGGTGGCTCAGTGGCTAAGACGTTGAGCTTGTCGATAGAAAGGTCAGCAGTTCAGTGGTTTGAATCCCTAGTGCCACGTAACAGGGTGAGCTCCCATTACTTGTCCCAGCTTCTGCCAAACTAGCAGTTCGAAAGCCTGTAAAAAATGCAAGTAGAAAAATAGGGTGGGAAGGTAACAGCATTCCGTCCACCTTTGGCATTCAGTCATGCCGGCCACATGACCACGGAGATGACTTCGGGCAGCGCTGGCTCTTCGGCTTTGAAAGTGAGATAAGCACTGCCCCCTAGAGTCGGGAACGACTAGCACATATGTGTGAGGGGAATCTTTACCTTTTACATTTAAGGTAGAAAAGCTTTTTAGGAATGTAGAAATATTCTGAGCCTGTAATACATTGGGCCCAAAATACCAACATCCACGTGTTTCAACCAAAGAACTAAAGATGGACATGCCAAGAGTTTTGTCACAAAACCATTGCAAAAAAAAATTAGAATATAGAATAATAATTTTCCAAGGGACTTTATCAGAACAGAATAATGGAATTGGATGGGACCTTAGAGGTCTTCTAGTCCAACTCCCTGATCAAGCAGGAGAACCTATATCATTCCAGACAAATGGCAGATCAATCTCTTCTTAAAAACTTCCAATGTTGAAGCATTTACAACTTCTGGAGGCAAGTTGTTCCATTGATTAATTGTTCTAACTGTCAGGAAATTTCTCCTTAGTTCTAAGTTGCTTCTCTCCTTGATTAGTTTCCACCCATTGCTTCTTGTCCTGCCCTCAGGGGCTTTGGAGAATAGTTTTTGTAGGAGCCCCTCAAATTCCTTTCTTTTTCCATCCTTCTTTTGAAGGGGCATGGGAGGGGCCACCATAGAAGGTGGTGAGTTGAGTAATTGTGCCAGCAGCAGGCGGAAGCAGAGGCAGGTGATCCAGACATGCTATGCGGGCCATGGGAAGGCCAAGTGTTGGTGGGCCGGAGTGGTGGGAGGCCATAGGAGGTTCATTGTGTGGCGACACCAGCAGTGGACATAGGCAGAGGTGCAGGAGAGAGGCAGGCAATCTGGATGCACCACGTGGACCACAGGAAAACCGTGTGGTGGTGGCCGGCTGATGGAGGCTCATCTTCATGTCTCTTGACTTGCCTGCAGCTTGCATGGCATGTTGGGATTGCCTGCCTTCCATTCATTCCATGTGTTGGGATCACCTGCCTTCTGCTCCATGCCTTTTGCTCTGCGGAGCCCCAGAATGCACCTACCAAGGAACTGGCAGGCTGTAGCTGCTCCTGGGTACTGCCGGTCTCCTAGTACTTGCTGGCTTTTGTGTGTGCAGTGGGGGTGGGGGGCTCCCAGCAACGCTGATCACAATATCAAAATAAGACCTAGTGCTTATTTTGGGGCCCAAAAGAAAATAAGACTGGGTCTTATTTTGGGTAAAAACATGGTATCTTTATGCAACAACTACAGTGTTTTTAAGCCAGTAGATGGCAGTGTTCACAAGTTTGCAACTATGGTATATACTCCAGGATCCTTTGTTCTAAGTAGAGTTTCCTGTTTTCTGTTACAGTTATACAGTTGAGCAGTAAAGCACATGGTGACTGTACTTTTGTTTGCTCTGTGGTGCTATATATAAAAAGAATTCTAACAGGGATGCTGCAATGAACATAAGTGTGAAAAATGGCCATAAATCACGTTTTTTCAGTGCTAGTGCAACCTCAAACAATCAAGAAAGAAAGGATTGTAAAATGACAATTACCTATAGTTAATTAACTTTTGCTTCATCAAGAGTTCTCTCTCTCTCTTTCGTTTTTCTCTCTTCTACTGTTTACATGAAAGAAATACCAGATGTAAATGGACAAAGAAGTGATGCCAGATATTTAGGAATCCATAATTTCCTTTGGGGAGAAGAAAAGTATCTTACAATCTGGAAAGTCTTGTTATTTCCCATACATTTCCTTAGATGTTGCTATTTGAAAAGAATATTTTTTTGCCTTCCTTCTAGTGTGGCATTTGATGATTTTATTGGTGGGTTGCATATGGGAAAATGCAGGGAGAGGCGAATTCATCAGGTTTTCTTTCTTTATGGAGTTTCTCCCAAAATAAAAACGATGAACAAAATGATGGAGAGGAACGAAGGCGAGAGAGTGCAAACCTCATCTACACTCCTCATAAAATTTCACAGCTAGAGTAAGATAATTGTCTAATAAACCCCTATTCTTGGAGGAGGAATTTATTGTTCAATTGCAGTGATTTGGGCTGTGTCGGACAGAGACAATTCAAAGAAACACCGAGTGAATAAAGTTCTCTTTGATAAGGTAGTTTACACAACATGAAAAATTTCTTAGAGATGTTCAGTTATATGGAATCGAACTCCTGGAGGCCCATCTCCTCCTGAGAAGTGAAGTCCTAAGAATAATAGAATAACAGAGTTGGAAGGGACCTTGGTGGTCTTCTACTCCAATCCCCCTCCAATCAAGCAGGAGACCCTATACCATTTCAGACCAAAGGCTGCACAGTCTCTTTTTGAAAGCCTCCAGTGATGGAGCACCCACCACTTCTGAAGGAAACTTCCGTTCCACTGGTTAATTGTTCTCACTATCAGGATGTTTCTCCTTAGTTCTATGTTGGTTCTCTCCTTGATTAGTTTCCATCCATCGTTTATTCTCTTTGGTGCTTTGGAAAATAGATTGACTCTCCTCTTTTTTTGTGGCAGCCCCTCAAATATTGGAACACTGCTATTATGGCAAGAAGGTGACCCTTTCTTGCCTAGAAGCTGTTTGTGCAGTTTTGAGGAACAAAAAGGGTTTGCCATAAAAGAAACCAACCCCAGAAAACTGACTTTTGGACACCTTTGTTCCCTTACTGAATTGTGTGAACTTTACACCTCTGTGATCCTTTTTCTTGTTTGGAACAAACCAGGATTTATTTTAACTATAGCAACTGACAAGCACTGTAATTTTCTGTGGGTTCCCTGGTGCTCTCTGAGCTTGGTTGTTTTCTTACAGAGCTTTCATTACCCAACTAGATAACATCATCAGTACTAGAAGGGAGTGGAGTTTTCCCTCTGTTTCTATAGAGTAGTTTGCCCTATTACTGTGGCTGGGAGTGTTCTTAGAAGTTCTCTGACTAGGCTGCTGTTTACTCTGCACTTGTATGCCTGGGTGAGGAGGTCTTAGCAGAGCACACGCATGAACAGCATCTAACAGTCAGAAGAATGGAGGAGGTGGAGAGAGTTGGTAGTTTTAAATTTCTGGGCATTTCTATCTCGGAGTACCTCTCATGGACTATGAATGTTAACATGCTTGTGAAGAAGGCCCAGAAGAGGTTGTACTTCCTGAGAATGCTCAGGAAGATAAATCTATCTCAGCATCTACTTCTTGTGGCTCCGTTGCCTGAGCCTGGGCTATCGACAAATGCAGACTCTAAGAGTGAGGGAGAGGAGTTGGCAAGGCCTCCCCCTCTAGGACCCTCCTCTCTGGCAATGCCTCCAGAGGACACCAAAGGCCAAGAGATAGGCCCAGAGCCAAGCACGTCCCCTCAGCCACAGGTGGACAGCGACGAAGGAGATAAGTGCTGGCTGGATCCTCGACAGCAGCGCAGGAAGAAGCGTGCGCAGAAGAGGAGGAGACATGCCAGAGATTAGCTGAGTCACTGGACCACACCCCACAGGGTATAAATGTGGGTGTGGTGGCCAGCTCAGTTTGTGACGAGCAAAAACTAGAAATCATCCATGGACTCTGTGTTGCTGTGCCTGTGTAACTGTGCCTGCAGTTAATTGGACTGCATTCGGATTAATTCTTGTATTGCTGGAACTTTGCCTTATCGGAAGGCTTGTGGAGTTATCTCTGTTTTGTGTAAATGAAGTCTAAATTGGTAGCCAGCCACTGGGTTGCTGCCAGCTTTATCTTCAAAGTCTCTGTCGTGTGTCTTATTAACTCCGGGCCGTCTGTGGGGGTTGTGTGTGTGAAACAGGGACAGAACACTTCTGCCCTACTATCGCTGCACCACAGAAGTGTCCTGACATATGGCATTCTTGCATGGTATGGGAGGAGCTCTGCAGAGGACATAAAAGCTCTACAGAGAATTATTAAAACTGCCTAGAATATTATTGGGCTCCAGCTACCAGCCCTGGACGACATCTTCAAATCTCACTGTTTGAGGAAATTGCATAACATTCTCAGAGATTCTTCCCATCCTGCTTACAATCTTTTTGGACTGTTGCCTTCTGGCAGAAGATACAGAACAATTAAAACTCAGACCACATGTTTTCTGAATAGTTTTTATCCCAGAGCTATAATTGCACTCAACAATGAACTAAAGGGCCACCATCAGTGAGCTGTTGGACAGCATTACTTGGTCTGCTGTGTGGATGCTTGGGTGGTTGAGGGGTGGGGAATTTTTGGTGTGTGTTTGTGTGTATCTGGGGATGGTCATGTGTGTTGGGATTGGTCTCTGGGTGTTATGTGAATTTCATTGTATGGGTATACTGTGTATATACGTACAATGACAACAAACTATTAAACTAACAGTCAGAAGAAGGATGAAAAATCCTTCATTTCACAAGACATGATCAGACCATAGTTTCAACTGGGAAACTGTGAGCATTCTAGACCAAGCCAAGTCCATAAATGCTAGAGAGTTCTTGGAAGCCTGACACTCAGACAAATCAGCCATCAACAGGCGTATAGAGATAAACAATGTCTACATACCATTCCAAAGAAACAAGCAAAAAAGAAAACGAAAAAGACGAAAACACATCCTTACCAGCAAGCAACACCCCAAGGAGAAGAGATTAACACAAAGTTTAACACTAGACCAACAATCAAGAAGCAAAGCAAGGATCTATCAACTCAGACAAACAAATTTAGAGTAAACAACAAACAGCCCAAATCAATTACCACTCAACCTACTCCCACCAAGATTAAAAGGACAAACCATTAGTATATAAAATGAAAGCAAACCCCACCTCCTTCTAGCACTGATAATGTTGCTTAGTTGGGTAATGAAATATCTGCAAAAAAACAACCAAGGTCAGAGAACATCAAGTGTCCCACAATTCAAGCCTGAGCTACAAATATTCTCTTCTAGAGGTACTCTTCTAGAGGTATTTTTTCTTTGAAGTTTCCTCCTGGAGAAGTTCAGTGTTGAATATGACATATTTGTCCTGCTAACCATGTATGCCACCACTGAGTGATGACCCTTCCTCTTCAACCTTCTGTGGTCCATAGGTACAGAATCTGTCCCCTGAGTCTTGCCTACAACTTGGCAGGGATTCAGGTGGAGCAGATTACATCTGTCCAGAATCAGTATTTTGTTAGCAACAAATCCCCACGCTGTTGACTTTCCTTGTCTTGCCCTATGTGTGTGTCTGTTTGTCTGTGCGTGCATGCATACATTTGTTATACAGCACAATAAATATATTGGGATTTGTTTTTTAGGTTGGGATGTTCCTGTTCTTATTTTCAAGTCAATGTTCACTTTAAATATCCAATGAGATGTGAGCAGATGGAGACTGATAAAACTCTACATCTGTATTACAACTGAAGAAGCTAAATAATTAAATGAACTGAAAGTACTGGTACTAATATTGAATTAATGGCATCGACATCCTGAGTATGTGTTAGAACAATGCATATTTCTCTGAGTTGAAGGGATAGCGAGAACTATAGGTTGACTTGCAAGGTAGCCTCAAAATTAGTAATCCTAGCTCGCATTAAATTGTATGACTTGGCTTGCCATTATGAAACTGCATAGAGTGATTTGTGTGTGTGTGTGTGTGTGTGTGTTTTTAATAGAGGTTGAAATATAAAAGAAAAGGCAGAAAATATAATGCAGGTAGGGAAATGGAATGGAATGGAAGGGGAAGGGAAGGGAAGGGAAGGGAAGGGAAGGGAAGGGAAGGGAAGGAAGGAGGAAAGGGAAGGGAAAGGAAAGTAAGATAGAAAGAAAAAAATAAAATAAAGGAAGATAGGAGGGAAAGGGAAGGAAAAGGAAGGAAAGGAAGATAGAAGGAAAAGGGAAGGAAACAAGTTGTTCCACTCATTAATTGTTCTCACTGTCAGGAAATTTCTCCTTAGTTCTAGGTTGCTTCTCTCCTTGATTAGTTTCCAACCATTACTTCTTGTCCTGCCCTCAGGTGCTTTGGAGAATAGCTTGACCCCTTTCTTCTTTGTGGTAACCCGTCAAATATTGAGAGACTGCTTTCATGTCACACATATAAATGCCCATATATCTTTGTAGCTTTTAGAGATCCAAAATGCAACAACAAGAATGACGTAGGGATGTAGAAATATACTGAGGCTGAATTACGTTGAGCTCAGAATGTTAGCATCCACATTTTTCAACCTGAGAATTAAAGACAGACATGCCAAGAGTTTTTTCCACAAACCACAATCCTGATAGTCCTCGACTTACAACCGCAATTCAGCTCCAAATTTCTGTTCGTAAGCGAGACATTTTGTTAAGTGAGTTTTGCCTCATTTTATGACCTTTATCGCCACAATTGTTAAGTGAATCACTACAGTTGTTAAATTAGTAATATGGTTGTTAAATGAATCAGGCTTCTCATTGACCTTGATTGGTTGCCAAAGGGGATCATGTGATATATCACTTAGATACCTCTTCACAGTGCTTTACAGCCCTCTGTAAGCGGATTACAGAGTCAGCATGTTGCCCCCAACAATCTGAGCCCTCATTTTACCCACCTCAGAAGGATGGAACCTTGAGCTGGTCAGGATCGAACTGCTGGCAGTAGGCATAATTAGCCTGCAATACTGCTTTCTAATCATTGTGCCACCACACTTTAGTGACTTATAATTAAGTGACCATAGCACTTATATACCACTTCATAGTGCTTTACAGTTCTCTCTGAGCAGTTTACAGAGTCAGCATATTTTCCCCAACGATCTGGGTCCTCATTTTACTCACCTCGGAAGGATGAAAGGCTGAGTCAACCTTGAGCCTGGTGAGATTCAAATTGCCAAATTGTAGTCAGCCAGCAGTCAGCAGAAGTAGCCTGCAATACTGCATTCTAACCATGGCGGAAGGAAGGAAGGAAGGAAGGAAGGAAGGAAGGAAGGAAGGAAGGAAGGAAGGAAGGAAGGAAGGAAGGAAGGAAGGAAGGAAGGAAATGCACTTATCACTTAGACTTTTTTTTTTTTTGGATTTTTAAAAGGTGAACTTTATTAAGCACAAAACATTTCTTAATACATTATCCGTACAAATTGGAAAAAATCCAACTATAATGAATTTCAAGGATTTGATGGCACATATCCGCACAATAAAAAGGACCATTTAAAAAAAAAATACAAAATCAAAATTATAGGTCTATACAACAGATAGTTCACCTACAGTCTAAAATACTACATCATCTGGAGAATAAACAGAGTTACTTTTTTGTGTAACTTGCACTCATTAGCACCATTTTAAAAATTGCATCAATTGCTTAGAAAAAGCAACACCTGATCAAGCACGTATCTATCAAGCATCGTGGAAGGCATTTGTCACTTGTGATGTGCAACGCATCACATTGATCCCACGTCCGCTACCATCCCAGATGTCCTGGACTTTTTGATGAGTGGTCTATCAAAAGGGCTGGCGCCGGCTACATTGAGGAGACAGGTCACGGCTCTTGCCACTGTTCTTTCCTGCGACCCACATCGTACTCTGTCCCAGAACCCCCGCATCAAAGAGTTTTTGCACGGTGCTTCTAATAGGTTGGGATAAAGCTTTGAAGCAAGTATTCAATGCAACGTCTTCTGTTCCTTCTCATTATAGCTGAAGTCTGGGGGTTCATAGCATGTTAAATTATGGCTGCGTAGAAATACATGGTTAAGATGTAGAATAAGATTTGCTTCAAGAAGGGTGAAGACTTGTTATGTTTAATAATAGCCGTGAAATATTAGCCATGTCACTTAGACTTCTATACCGCTCTACTTCTCTAAGCAGTTTACAGCATATTGCCCCTAACAATCTGGGTTCTCATTTTACTGACCTCAGAAGAATGGAAGGCTGAGTCAACCTTGAGCCGGTGACAATCGAACTGCTGAACTACAGGCAGCCGGCAATCAGCAGAAGTAGCCTGCAGTACTGCATTTAACCACTGTACCACCACAGCTCAGCTTTAGACTGAAACCCTAACTTACAATACCTAAGATTAGCCATGTTTAATGTTCTTTTCACACTTTCCACCTTCCTAGTGGTGGAAGTTTGTCAAAGACCCTGGAAAGCTACCAGCTCAGGTTCGAGACCCAAGCACTGCACAATGGGGTGAGTTCTTGTTCCTTGCTCTAGCTCCTGCCCACCTAGCAATTCAGAAACATGCAAGTACTATTAGATTAATGGGTACCATTTCAGTGGGAAGGTTACAGCATTCCATGTGCCTCAACATATATAGTCATGCTGGCCACAGGATCATGGAAGTGTCTTTAGCATTCCATGTGCCTCAACATATATAGTCATGCTGGCCACAGGATCATGGAAGTGTCTTTAGACAATGCTGGCTCCCTTGTTCCAGAAACAGATATGAGCACCACGCCTAGAATCAGACCAAACTGGACAGGGAAATTTAAAGGTAAATTAATGACTTTTTTTTCCTATTATGGCCTTGTTTGCTCCTTATGTTGCTATCTCCTGTGTTCCCATCTTCGTATTAAGCTTTCAAGCTATTATGCTGAATATATAACCTTTGTTATTATTTGTATCTAACAAAATGAAATTCAATGTAGAGAAAAGTAAAGTCCTACAAAAGAAACCAAAAGTACATCTATAGATTGGGTGAAACCAGGCTTATTAGCAGTGACTGTGAGAAGGATCTTGGAGTCTTAGTGGACAATCAGCTAAATATGAGTCAGCAGTGTGCAGTGGAAGCCAAAAAAGCCAATGCAATCCTAAATTGCATTAACAGAGGGATACAATCAAGATCAAGTGAGATACTAATACCACTCTATAAAGCCTTAGTAAGGCCACACCTAGAATACCACATCCAGTTTTGGTCACCACACTATAAAAAGACTCTAGAAAGAGTGCAGAGAAGAGCAACAAAGATGATTAGGGGCCTGGATATTAAAACATATGAAGAACGGTTGCAGGACCTGGGCATGGCTAGTCTAGTGAAGAGAAGGACCAGGGGAGACATGGTAGCAATGTACAGTATTGAAGGGGCTGCCACAGAGACAAGGGGGTCAAGCTATTTTCCAAGGCATCCGAAGGCCAGACAAGGAATAATGAATGGAAACTGACCAAGGAGAGATTCAACCTGGAAATAAGGAGAAATTTTCTTACAGTGAGAACAATCAACCCATTGAACAGAAGTTGCCTTCAGAAGTTGTGGGAGCTTCATCACTGGAAGCTTTCAAGAAGAGATTGGACTGCCATCTGTCAGAAATGGTGTAGGGTCTCCTGCTTGGGTGGGAGGTTGGACTAGATGACCTACGAGGTCCCTTCCAACACTGTTAATCTGTTTAAATCCGATCTTTGCTGGATCTTTGCTCCTGTGGCAATTTGTGTCACTAGGCTGCAAAACAACCCCATGCTCTTTCTAAAGTAATTTTTTTTTTTTTTAATTTTTTATTGAAAGACGTACATAACACAAAAGAAAAACACAATAACGTTGAACAAACAAACAAACAACAAACTACCTTCACCTCGGTAGCTAAATTCCTAATTTTAGACATCCTTAGTCGTATTTCTATAGTTTTCTTTTTATATACATAATAGGTTAAATCCATCTTTAATTTACTATTAGTACCTTTGATTTTACATTCACCATGTTACTTCTTGTATGATATCTTCCTAATATGTTCCTAACTATATGTATATCTGTATGTATATTGTATAAATTCATTTTGCTATATGCAGGGTCAATTATTCACTTTAGATAGCCATTGGTACCATTTTTGCCACACCTGGTAGTACATCGAATCTTCTTTATCTTGTATTTTTTTTGTCAATCTGTCCATTTCTGCGCATTCCATGATTTTAGTTATTATTTGACTGTCGGTTGGGATTGTATCTGATTTCCAGTGTTGTGCATACGAAATCCTTGCGGCTGTCAAGATGTGTGTGATTAAATATCTTATGTCCTTGTCATAATGTTCTGTAAATATTCCTAATAAAAAAGTCTGTGGTTTCAACGATATATGCTGGGATGTTATTTGTTCTAATTTTATCCTGATATTATTCCAGAATTGTTTGGCCTTGGGACAGAGCCACCACATATGATAATAAGTTCCCTTTTTTTCCCTACATTTCCAACATCCCGGTGATACATTAGGGTACATCTTGGCGATTCTCGCCGGCGGGAAATGCCATCTGTAAAACATTTTTAATGCATTTTCTTTATATGCTGTTGATAGGGTTACCTTCTTGTTATATTTCCAAATTTTCTCCCATTCATCTAACTGTAACGAGTAACCAAAATTTTTTGCCCACGCAATCATATTTTCTTTAACGATTTCTTCTTGTAATACCTGTGCTAGTAAATAGTTGTAAAATTTTGTTATCGATTTTTCAATGGGGCCTACAAATATTTTATCTAATTGACTTGGTTCTCGTTGTATTCCATATCTCTCCTTGTCTGAGTTGTATTTGGTTTTTAATTGAAAGTAGGGTAGCCAATCCAATTCTATTTCTTGTTCTTTTAATTGTTCTCTTGTTTTTAAATTTCCTTCTTCTGTCAGGAGCTCCTGATATGTTTTCATCTTACTTGGGTCTAGAGTGTTAGGGTAAATCTGAGCCTCCATCGTGGAGACCCATCTTGGCATTTCCATGTATTGCGACTTTTTAATCTCGTGCCAAATTTTAATCAGAGGTGCTCTAACCATATGTCTGCAGAATTGTCCCTGTTTTGTGTATTTTTCATCCCATAAATATGCGTGCCATCCTTTGGTTAAGTCTGGCCCTTCTATTGTTAATATTCTTCTATTTCGTAAATCAATCCATTCCCGTATCCAAGTTAATACTGTCGCTTTGTAGTAAAGTTGCCAATTAGGTAAGCCCATCCCTCCTCTTTCTTGGGCATCCTGTAAATATTTTAATTTTATTCTGGCCTTTCTTCCTTGCCATATAAATTTAGCAGTCATCTTATCCAAATCTTTAAAGAATGCTTTGCCGGGATTAATTGGTATTACTCTAAACAGGTATAAAATTCGTGGGAGTACATTCATTTTTATTGTCGATATACGCCCAATCATTGATAATTGTAGTTTATTCCATTTCTGCAGGTCTTTATCAATTTGTTTTTTAAGTTCTGAATAATTATCTTCCTTCAAAGATGATACTTTATTAGTCATTTGTATCCCTAAATATTTAATTTTCTTCGTTATTTGTATCCCCATTAACTCTTCCAATTTTCCTTGTTGGGCCTTTGCAATGTTTTTTGTTATAATTTTAGTTTTTTGCATATTTATTTTTAGTCCTGCTACTTTCCCAAATTGTCGTATTTTGTTCAACACCTTAGTGCCGACCTCTAGGGGGTTGTCTACTATCAGTACCACATCGTCTGCAAAGGCCATCAACTTGTATTGTTGGTTTTTTATCTTAAGTCCGGACAGCTCCTTGTCCCTCCTAATCTCTTCCAATAGTATTTCTAAGGTTAGTATAAACAATAAGGGGGACAGTGGGCATCCCTGCCTTACTCCTCTCTTAATTTCAAAGCAATCCGATGTCTGGCCGTTGATCAATACTCTTGCTTTTTGGTTTTTATATATATTCTGTATCATCGGGATGAATTTGTTTCCTGCTTCCATTTGTTGTAATTGTGTTATTAGAAATGTCCAATTCAGGTTATCAAATGCTTTCTGTGCGTCCAAGAATATTAATGCCAATTGTTTGTCCGGATGATATTCATAAAATTCTAATGTGTCCATTATTATTCTAGTATTTGTTTGGATTTGTCTACCGGGTATGAATCCATTCTGGTCTTCGTGTATGTATTCTGCTATAAATGTTTTTAATCTGTGTGCCATGATTGATGTAAAGAGTTTATAATCTGCGTTCAACAGCGAAATTGGCCTATAATTTTTAATATTTTCTCTGTCTGCATCTTGTTTTGGTATCAGGGTGATTAATGTGTCGTTCCATGATTGGGGAGTGTTAGCTTTCAATAATACCGCATTGAAAAGTTGAGTTAGTACTACATCCAGGGTCTCGTTCAAAGCTTTGTATAGTTCTATCGGTAGGCCATCTATTCCTGGTGTCTTATTGTTTTTTTGTTTCTTCCTTATTTCCTCTACTTCTGTCAGCATTATTGGTCTGTTCAAACACTCTACATGCTGGTCCTTTAACTTTTTCAAGTTAATTTTGGCTATGTACTCCCTCACATCCTCCTCATCTATTGCTTCTTCTGCATACAGTTCTCGGTAGAATTCAGTCGCTATTCGTTTTTTGTCTTCTTGGTTATAGTACATAATTCCATCTTTATCCTTTAATTGTATTATCGTCCTTTTTTCCTTCTCTGATTTTAGCTTATGTGCTAACCATCTTCCCGTCTTATTAGCAAATTCAAAATATCTTTGTTTTGCAAATTTCATTTTCTTTGTAATTTCGGAAGTTGTCATCAGGTTAATTTGATGCTTAGTAAGTTTTAGTTCTTCTTTTATCTTCTGTCTATCTGGATTCTGTTGTAATTCCTTTTCTAGTTGCTGAATTTTGGTTATTAGTGTTTCTTTTAATCGCTGTTCTTCCCTTTTCTTTTTTGCATTGAATGCTATTGTTAAGCCTCTAATATAGGCCTTAGTCGTGTCCCAAAGATTTTGTATACTAGTATGCTCTATGGAGTTGATTTGTAAGAAAATCTTCAATTCCTTCTGCATCCATTCTATATATTGCTTATCTTTCAACAGTTCTGTATCTAACATCCATCTTTTACGTTCCTGATCTCCTTTCCAACATATCTCAATTGGATTGTGGTCAGCCCAGATATTAGCAGCTATTTCAATACTTTTAAGAGTTGTTCTTAGTTGCGCCGTCATCCATGCCATATCTATCCTAGACCACGAGTTATGCGGATTCGAATAATATGTAAATTGCTTTCTCTCTTTATTCACTTCTCGCCATGCATCTTTAAGCTGATATTCCTGCACCAAATCGTAAAAAGTTTGTGGCAATAATTTTTCCTTAGTTTTTTTCTGTTTGTTAGGCCCATAATCTTTTTCTATATTGTCAATTGCATTAAAATCTCCAATGAGGCAAATATTTTCATAGTCCAATTCCTTAATCTTCTGATGGATTTTTTGAAAATAACTCATTTGGGCAGTATTTGGTGCGTAAACTGTTATTAATAATGTTTTTTTCCCTCCTATTACTATCTCTACCATTAGTATTCTGCCTTCGTCATCTTGATATACTTGCTTTGGCTGTAAGTGCTTGTGCGCATACATGGCGATGCCTTTTTTTTTCTTTTCTGCTAAAGATGTATATAATTCTCCTAATCTGTTACATTCTATTAATTTACGGTGTTGTTTCTTTATATGTACCTCCTGCAATATTATAATGTCCATTTTCATCTTCTGTAATTTTTTAAATGTTCTCGTTCTTTTTGTAGGTGAGTTGAGTCCATTGATGTTTAATGATATTAATTTGACTTCTCCCATTTTTCCAGTTTATCTTTAGTTGATTTTCTGTGTTTTGGTGTTGTCTCCAGTTAGTTTCGTCTTTTCCCTAGCTCCCTCTCTTTCCATTCTTTCCTTTTCTCCCCTAGTTCTCGGTTCTCTTTGCTCCTCTTGTTTTCCCATTTCTCTTTGAGTTGATCGTTGTCTATCTTCTTCCACATAGAAATTTGTTTCAAAAAATTCCTGTGCTTTCTGTATTGTGTCCAATTTGTATCTCCTATCATTCCACGTTACCATGATTCCTTCAGGCATTAGCCATCTAAACCTTGCTCTATGTTTATTCAATTCTGTTGTTAAAAAATTATAACTTTTTCTAATTTCCCTTATTCTTCTAGGTATCTGTTTAAGAGCTATTATTTCTCTTTCTTTGTATGTTGGTGGTGTTTCCCTCATTATCTTATATACTTCTTCTTTGATTGTTTTTCTCGCAAAACGAACATGGATCTCTCTAGGGAGCTTATGTCTCCGAGCATAATTTGTGAAGACCCTATATACTTCATCCAATTCTATACTTATTTCTTCTTTCGATTTTTTTGTCACTTCTGCCAAAATTCCTGTCATTGTTTGCCTTGGGTTCTCTTCTTTAGTTTCTGCCACATTTTGAAATCTCAGAAAGAAGGACGATTTTTCCATTTCGAGAAAGGAGATCGAATCTTCTAATTCTTTATTCATCATCATCTGTTCGTGTTCTCTCCTCTCCATTTTCTTATCTGTCTGTTCCATCTGCTGTTCTATTTTTTGAATTCTTTGTTCATTTTTAGTTATATCTTGCTGTATTTTCTCCATTCTGTCGTCCATTTTTTTCAGGTGGTCTTTTATTTCTACAACATTGGCTGTCATCTCTTCGTGGTTTTTCCTACTCTCTATATGATTGCTGGCAATCGATTCTTGTGTTTTACTCATCCCCTCCTGTATACTTGTTAATATCGATTGTATATTCTGCATATTAAATTGTTGAGGTGGTTTTTCTTTATCTGATGCCATCATTGTATCTATAGATTTTTGATGTAGAGGTGATGTAATTGTCCCTATGCGGGTTGCTGATGCTCCCTTATTAGATTTGGACACGATAGATGTAGAAGTGTATGACATTCTAACTTTTGCTTTTATATAATCCCAGTTTATCATACACCGCAATATAACACAATGTATTCCTAATATGTATTTTGAGTTCAGGGGTTAAATTTTCCAAAGGTGGGAGTAGGGAAAAGAGCCTCCAATTCAGTGACTCATTTTAAGTTCTCTCCTTAAATATATTCAATTTCGTACGTACAATCTTTCTACTTCTTTGTAATTAAACAATTGGACAGTTATACAACACAGATCAAGCTTAAATATCAGTTGCTTTCTTATTCTCTTTATCTCTTATTTTCTTTACTATTGAATACTGTTATATATTATATAAATGGATAAATAAATCAGCAGATCATCAATTCCTTACTTCACCTAGTTAAATTCTATTCCAATTCAATCAATGTATTAATTAAATGCCTAAAACTAATTATCCAATATATTAACTAATCAATAAAACAGTACCCTTATATCAATCCCTAATTCTACAATGTATGTTGTGTTATATCTTAACCCTTATAACTTAATTTAACTTATATGTCTATTCCGATATTCTTAAATTATTAAATATTATTAACCAATTATTGTTAAATTATTAAATTGTTCAATAGCAGTTTGACACAATCAATATATTAAATGTTATCACAGCAGCAAAAATATTATGAAGTGCACAATAATCAAAAAATTAATGTAGTTATACTTCCAAACTTTCACCATTGCTGAAAGTAAAGTAATTTTTTTTTAAAAAAAGAGTTTTAGGTTTAAAAAAAGTAAATTTTCTTAACAACTTTCTTGAAAGTGGGGTGGTAGGTAGCACTTCATCTGCACTGCTATTTCATCTATGTATATTTGGCCCTAGAGTGAGAAATAAGAGAGGAACTTACTTCAAGCTCCTACTATTCCTACACCTCAAACATTTCCAAAGAGTTGTTATGCTGTTTTCTGCTTCAGACACTGAAACAATTTGAAACTTTTTTCCCCATCCAGATACAAATAAACTCTCAATATTTTTTGAGCAAAAAGCTACAAAGGCTGTTTTTGTCCAGACAGGAAATGAAATATCTCTTATGCTTCTGTTTTGTACACACTTCTAAAGTTGTTAGATTTTTGATGCAAGAATGAGAGAAAATAGAAGATTCACACATGAGTGGTACCATATTGAAGGAACATATTATTGGATATGCAAATGAGAATGTTCTATGAAGCTTCTTCGGAATTGGCATTCTTTTATATAATTGATATAAAACGATAAAAGTTTTATAAGTAGTTGGCATGCTACACATATTGATTCCTCCATGAGACCTCTTCAAGCAGATTACAATCTCATCATATTTCCTCCCAACAATCTGAGTTCATCCTTCCATCCATCCTTGAGGTTGAGTCAATCTTGAGCTGCTCAGGAATAAACCCTTGGCTGTGGGCAGAGTTACCCTGCAGTACTGCATTCTAACCACTGTACCACCAGGACTGTTTCAGGTGACTCAGTTTGGATACTATGTGTGACAGAAAGAGGGTGAAGAAAGCCCCTCCCAAATAGTTCTCAGAGCATATTCTTGCTGTAGTTAGTAGAGTACTTAACTCTGTCAAGATTCTGTCTATAGGCATGGAACAATAGAGAAATCTGTTTAGAAAAATCACCATGTGTCTTTCTTGATTTGGGGAAGGGGTGTTGTTGGGGGTCCTCAAAGTGTCATAAAGTCCATCTCTAAAGCTTTTCAAAATAGCTTGCAAATAGACCAACTTTTATCGTAACCTATTGAAAACACATGAAATTTCCAGAACAGATGAAAACAATATGACACTAAGTATCACAGCTGGAAAATTTAAAAGACTTAGCAGAAGTGATACTGCAAATTTGAAATAGTGATACCGAGGAGGAGGAGGAGGAGGAGGAGGAGGAGGAGGAGGAGGAGGAGGAGAAGAAGAAGAAGAAGAAGAAGAAGAAGAAGAAGAAGAAGAAGAAGAAGAAAGACCTCATACAATAGGAATTGCCAACATTCTGAGAATTATTTTGAATGTCAATACAGAAAGAAGCAGTTTAGTATAATGGTTAAAGTGATGGATTAGGCCCAGGAAGACCTGGATTCAAATCCATCCTCAGCCATAGATTCTCATTGGGTGTGTTTGGGCCAGTCAATTGTTTTCAGCCCAGCCAATCACACAGGGTTGTTATTGTGGAAAAAAAGGGAGGGAGGGAGGAAGGAAGGAAGGAAGGAAGGAAGGAAGGAAGGAAGGAAGGAAGGAAGGAAGGAAGGAAATGATATAAAACAAATATACACATGTCTCTATTTATAGAGAGAATATCTGTAGCTCAAGGTTGAACTGTAAAGTCCTTGGTACTTTCCAGGCTTGGTGGCTTGCTCACAGAGATTTCATTACCCAACTAGGTAATGTCATCAGTGCTAGAAGGGAGTGGGGTTTGCTCTCTGTTTATATACGCGTGGCTTGCCCTATCGATGTTTACGTTGGTGAGAGTGTTCTTAATGATCCTCAATTAGGCTGTTATTTATAGTATGATTGTTTGCCTAATTTGTTAGTTCATTGATTGGGGATATTGTTACCCCAATATACTCCTTTTACCTTATATGTTATATTTAACAAGTAACTTAAAGATTGCATCCCAATATACCTCAATCCCATTGA
>JAUDYJ010000002.1:278990768-279103268 GCA_030761175.1 Masticophis lateralis | reverse complement strand
CATTGGCCTTCAATTATAAAGCTTATCTGGCTTGGTGCCAAAATACCTGCCAGATCACCTGTCCCATTTGTTTGACCCAAAGTTATATGTTGAAAATCCTTCCCCAAGTGAGATCTCTTCCTCCTTCTCCTCTTCCTCCTCCTCCTCCTCCTCCTCCTCCTCCTCCTCTTCCCCTTCCTCCTCCTCCCCCTTTTCCTCCCCCTCCCCCTCCCCTCTTCCTCTTTCTCCTCCTCCTCCTCTTCCTCCTTCCCCTTCCTCCTCCTCCCCCTTTTCCTCCCCCTCCTCCTCCCCTCTTTCTCTTCCTCCTCCTCCTCCTCCTCCTCCCCCTCCTCCTCCCCTCTTTCTCTTCCTCCTCCTCCTCCTCTTCTTCTCCTCCTCCTCCTCCTCGTCCTCCTCTTTCTCCTTCCCCTTCCTCCTCCCCCTTTTCCTCCCCTCCCCCTCCCCTCTTCCTCTTTCTCCTCCTCCTCCTCCTCCTCTTCCTCCTTCCCCTTCCTCCTCCTCCCCCTTTTCCTCCCCCTCCTCCTCCCCTCTTTCTCCTCCTCCTCCTCCTCCTCCTCCTCTTCCTCCTTCCCCTTCCTTTTTAAACTTTTTAAAACTAAGGCAATTCTTGACTTTTTTGTTGTTAGTTGCAAAGTTGTGTCCGACCCATTGCAACCCCATGGACCATGTTCCTCCAAGCCTTCCTGTCCTCTACCATCTTCCGGAGTCCATTTAAGCTCCGGCTGACTGCTTCAGTGATTCCATCCAGCCACCTCATTCTCTGTCATCCCCTTCTTTTTTTGCCCTCAGTCTTTCCCAGCATTAGGCTCTTCTCCAGGGAGTCGTTCCTTCTCGTTAGGTGGCCAAAATCTTTGAGTTTCATCTTCAGGATCTGGCCTTCTAAAGAACAATCAAGGTTGATCTCCTCTAGGACTGACCAGTTGATCTCCTCTAGGACTGATTGAAGTCCAGATATTGTTGTTGTCAGTTGCAAAGTCATGTCTGACCCATCACGACCCCATGGAAGGACTGGGGACTCTCTCCCCAGGGAGGACTCTCCAGGGAGTCTTTCCTTCTCGTTAGGTGGTCAAAGTATTTGAGTTTCATCTTCAGGATCTGGCCTTCTAAAGAGCAGTCAGGGTTGATCTCCTCTAGGACTGACCTGTTGGATCGCCTTACAGTCCAAGGGACTTGCAGGAGTTTTCTCCAGGACCAGAGTTCAAAGGCCTCAATTCTTAGGCGCTCAGCCTTCCTTATGGTCCAACTTTCACAGCCATACATTGCAACTGGGAGTTCTTGATTTACAACCATTCATTTAGTGACCAAAGTTACAACAGCACTGAACAAAGTGACTTAGGAGACTTTTTTCACACTTACAACCATTGCAACATGGTCACGTAATCACAATCTGGACGATTGGCAACTGGCTTGTACTTATGACAGTTGCAGCATCCTGAGGCCCCATAATCCCCTTTGGGGACCACCTGAAAAACAAAGTCATGGAGGAAGCCAGATTGACTTCACACCCGTGTGACTAACTGAACAGCTGAAAAGCTTGCTTCAAAAAATTTCTCACTTAGTGACTGAAGGGCTTGGTTGCGGTCATAAGTCAAGGAGGTGTTAGGCCATGGAAAGAAATCCATTGCGGTCGACATCCGATGTTATCCTTTTTTTAAAAAAAACCCCTTTTTTAGTTTCTCCTTCCCAGTTTTTCTCTTTGCTGTATTTAATTTCCTGCCTCAAAGGTGCTTTTTCAGGGGGCAACTGGAATTTATTATGTTATTTTATTTTTTTCCTTTGAAGACGTCCAGTTGCCTCCTGAAAGGAAAGGGGGAAAAAACTCACCTTTGGAACAACCAGGATCTGGATGACTGAGAATCTCCATCGACTTTTAGCGATGCATTTTGGGATGAAGACCCTTCGAATGATGCAAGAGTATGGACAGATTTCCAGAAAAATTGCAGACTGCAGGAATCCTTCGCACTTCAGTTTCAGAGGCAGGCAACACAGACTCATCCCCAATAGTGAAGAGACACAGGGCAGTGCTCTGTGGACCTCAAAGAACGCAGCACACACAAAGTCTGTACAAACCTTAGTTTACTAAATTAAATCAGTCTTTTTCAAACAAAGGCTGTTAATTAACTTTCTTAACAGCCTACAAGAATCCAAGAATAAATAATTGTACAATAAATAATTGTAATCTTACTATGGTTGACAGAATGCCCAGAAGCAATTTGCAGGAAGCTGATAAGAGATAAGCTGATAAGAGAACTAAGATCAAGACATGAAGAACAGTGAACAAAGTTGTTCCCTGCAAATTGCCTCAGTCGTTGTTCTTCCTTAAATAGGCTAAGGGAGTGGCCAATTAGCCCCAAGCCTTACTCTTGAGGAGACCTCCTCCTGAGGAGCCACTCCAGCTTTTTGGCAGCTCTGTGCGCCCTTGTATCAAGAAGAGGCTCCTCCTCCTCTTCCTCTTCACTTATGGGAGCTTCTGGAGGTTCTGAAGGCCCTGGCTGAATCCCCACCTCTGGCACCACATCTTCTCCAGCCTTCTCATTGTCTGACTTGAGTGCCAGCTGCACAGGCTGCTAGTAGAGCACCACACCAGCCTCCTTGCTGTCGGAATCAGCTACTAGCTGCACAGGCCACTGATGGGCCACAACAGGCAGGAACCATCTTGCAGAAAACACAGCTCCACAACATGGTCCTTTCAGCAGTTCCAGCAAGGCTCCACACCAATTTGCACTGCTCAGGTGACCCTGAGAACACAGACAAATCTCTGAATGGCCTCAACGGCTTTCTAAAGCAGGGGTCAGCAGTCTACGGCTCTGGAGTTGCAGGTGGCTCGTTCACACCTCTACTGCGGCTCCCTTTCACTCAAAATGTGTGTCACAATCGCCGATGTGTGACACCCACCAGTATGTGATTTATTGAGCTTTTCAACTCTTGGTAGGCCAACCATGGATAAATCCAAAAAAGAAAAGTTTCAGAAGAAAACAGAACAAAAACGGGCTCTTTGAGTGTTTAAGGTTGCAGACCCCTGCTCTAAAAGAACGCAAATGACCAGCTGTCTGCAAGGAGAATAAATCCTTCCATTTCCCACCATCCAGTCAGAGCTGAAGAAGCTCCTCGGATGAGAGGGGAAACATCTTCAGAGAAAAACCAGAAAGTCCAGTTGCCTCTTGAAAAAACACTTTTGGGACAACCATGATCTGGATGACTGAGACTCTATAGTCTTTTAATTTCCTCTCACCTGGAGGCCTGGAGATGAAAACATAGGAAGAACGATTGCAAGATTTGGGTTTGGCTAGTCTAGAGAGCTGTCTCAGGAATTCTGGGAGTTGAAGTCCACAGGTTGTAAAAGAGCCACATTTGCCCACCCCTGGTCTAGAGAAAAGAAGAACTGGGGGGACCTGCAGAGGTGGAATTTGCATAATTTACCTATTGGTTTGCCCAGCACAAAAAATGTGAACATGCTCCCAATCTTCCATTCATGCGCTTTGCTCCCGCATGCGCACGACCTCAAAAACGTGCCTAAATAGGACAGCATAGAGCCGGAGTGGGTAGGTAGGTAGGTAGGTAGGCACAATTTCCACTACCAATTCCTTTGAACCAGTCTGAATTGACTGAATACGACCTCTGGGGGACATGACAGCAGTATTCCAGTATTTGAGAGGCTGTCACAAAGATGAGGGGGTCAAACTATTTTCTGAAGCACCAGAGGGCAGAATCAAGGAGTTCAATTTAGAACTTCAACTTAGAAGTTCAACTTAGAACTTCACCATCTTCGGTCTGACCTAAGCGTAGTACATAAAATCATCTGCTACAATGTCCTACGGTCAATGAATACTTCAGCTTCAACCACAACAATATGTAGGAGGTTAGCACCCACCCCTGTCCTAGAAGAATGGAATATTTTAGGAAATATTAAAAAGAGGCGGAATATTATATTTCCCTGGATGAGAAATGGATAAGCATGTTTGTTTGTTTTTTTAATTTGATTTATATGCCGCCTTTCTCCGAAGAGTCAGGGCTCCTTACAATGCGTTAAGCAATAGCCTTCATACTTTTGTATATTTTATACAAAGTCAGCTTATTGCCCCCACAAACTGGGTCCTCAGTTTACCTACCTTAGAAAGGACGGAAGGCTGAGTCAACCTTGAGCCCGGTGAGATTCAAACTGGTGTAATTGCAGACAGCTGGATGTTAATTATGGTGCTTAGTCTGCAGAGCTATCCAGGCTTTTTTGAAGCTGCTCCCATCTTCCGGCCCCCACCCCTTGTCAATGGGCCATTAAGGCCTGGGCCAGTCTATTCTACATAACAAAGATCTACCTCCTTCAGGCAGAGCCATAGTAGGAATTGCCAAAGATCCAACAAAGATAGGATTAGCCCTCTACACAATAGCAGCAGAAACTCACCACATGTGACCTGGGAAGCATGTGATCTGGGAAGCACATGTGACCATCAGCCAGTAAGGCTAGCTAAGACCCCCACCGCCTGGAAGTCTGACAACCAATCAGGATACTCTTTCTGGGCCCCAGGAAGTTCAAAGCCAGAGAAAGCATAAAACCCGAAAACTCCCTGTATCTCCCCTTCCTTTTCTGTTCAGGAACTCAAGCCATGTGATCCTGTCCACCATTAAACCATCTTTCCAAGCAGTCTCCATGTCTCCAGTGTCTTTTTCCCCACTTGGAGCAGAACCTAGAAGGATGTTTCTTCCAACAAATACACAAGCACACAATAGATACAAACTCAAGGTAAACCGCTCCAAACTGGATTGCAGAAAATATGATTTCAACAACAGAGTTGTCAATATTTCTTGCCCAAATCCCCAAAACTTTAACCTTAAACTGTCTACTGTTCACTTCACCCCATTCCTAAGATGTCTTTAAGGGACGTGCATAAGCACACCAGCATGCCTACCGTTCCTGTCCTACTGTCCCCATTTATTTGCATCCATTTCATGGATTCATAATTATGTTTCCACTTGTATCTGTTATCAAATACATGCTTGCCGAAATACATAAATAAGTAAAATAATAAATAAAACCTGGAATTGAGGAGAAACTTTCTAACAGTGAGGACAATTAACGAGTGGAACAGCTTGCCTCAGAAGTTGGAAGTTTTTCCAACTTCACTGGAAGTTTTTAAGAAGAGACTGGACTGTCACTTACGATATAGGATCTCCTGCTTGAGCAGGAGGCTGGACTAGAAGACCTCCATGGTCCCTTCCAGCTGTATTGTTCTGATTCTGATCCCTGCCTTTGCTAGGCTTATCCAGGCATCTGCTGCATCTCCACTTGGAGACACGCAGAGTTTCTGGCAAGAAGAAATGCTTCCAGTCGATGGGAAGCTTAAAACTGTCGGTGTCCAGAGCTGTGCTTCTGGCACATACTTCTACAGGTGTTAGCGCAGCTCAAGCGAAGGGATGAATTACAGCCACCCAGCTGAGATGTAATAAAAGTATGAATTATTGACTCAGCATCCTCCTGAAACAGCTTTGGTCACAGCCTTGGTGTGTTCTGGACTTGATAGAATGAGATTTGTGAGATGTAAAATTACAATCAAAGAGAGTTCAGGATGAAAGATAACCTCCAAGGTTATGAACCCGACATCGCTTCCATTAAAGAGGAACGGCGAAGGGACAAAGATATTGATTCTTCGATTTCATGAATCTAAGGCAAGCGCAGACGCTCAGTTTGACTAGGTGATGACTGGGAAGTCGTCTCCTCAGCAGACCAAAGGAATGGACCAGGGGAAAAATTGGGGAACAAGTCCAGGGCAGGCCCTTTTTAGGAAGGTTCAAGGAACCGAGTGAGAAATTGTAGGAGGAAGAGGAGGAGGAAGAGAAGGTGGAGAGGAAGAACAGGAAGCGGAGATAAAGGAAGAGGAAGAGAAGGAGGAGGCAGAAGACAAAGACAAAGAGGAGAAAGGAGGTGCAGAAAAATGGAGCAGAAAAGAGGAGGAGGAGGAAGAAGAAGAGGAGGAGGAGGAGGGAGGGAGAAGAAGGAAAATGGAGCAGAAAAGAGGAAGAGGCAGAGGAGGTGGAAGTGAAGGAGTGGAGGACGAAGAGAAAGAGAAAGACGAGGAGTAGAAAAATGGAGCAGAAAAGAGGAGGAGGAGGAGGAAGACAAAGACAAAATCAAAGACAAAGATAAAGAGGAGAAAGAGGAGAAGGAGAAAAATAGAGCAGGAAAGAGGAGGAGGAGAGAAAGCAGGAGAAAAGAGCAGGAGAAAAAGGTGGAAGAGGAGGGGGAGGAAGAGGAAGAAGAAGAGGGGAGGAGGAGAAGGAAGGGAGAGTAGTAGGAAGGGTTAGAGGAGGCACTGGAGCAGTGGAACCAGTTAAATATTAATCTAAAATCAAATCAAGTAACCCTCCAGGTTTCAAAATGTTACCAGAACATATGTTGTTCTGAAATATTCATCAGACTACACATCCCCATTAGAAGCTGTTCATTCAACATAATCCTGGGAATCACTGTGGGTTTTTTATTCTTGCTTTTGACCCGTCTCCCTTGTTTGCTTTCAAAACAATCCTGGAGAGGCCCCGGAAGCACCTGGGAAGAAGATTGGGGGAACTGATGCTGATGTTTCAACTTGTGAAGCTTTTCTAAAAATACGAAAATAGACCATTGGCACCACTTACGTTGCAGAAAGTAAGTACATCCCTTTCCCAACCTACATTTATTTTTTTCCTCATTTGTAGCCTCTCCCAGTAAAGGGTGAAAAATCTCATTTTTCCCCAGGTTCCATGCTGACCTGTATTTTATTAAGAGAAAAATGATCCCATTTCTCTATGGATTTTTTTTTTCATTCTCCCATCCAATGGAATAACCACACGGTCATCTATTTCTCAAATCTAGATTCCCCCATGCAGAAGCAAAGACACAATTCCTTTGTGCTCCTCTCTCCAAATGAGCCAGCAGAAAGCAAGGCTTATTTGAGGGGATGAAAGTTGACTGAGGAGAAGGAAGAGAAAGAGGAGAAGAAGGAGGAGAAGGAGAAGGAGAAGGAGAAGGAGAAGGAGAAGGAGAAGGAGAGAAGTGTTAATACCACTTTATAATGCCTTGGTAAGGCCACACTTGGAATATTGCATCCAATTTTGGTCGCCACAATGTAAAAAAGATGTTGAGACTCTACAAAGGGGGCCAGGAACAGCAACAAAGATGATTAGGGGGCTGGAGGCTAAAACCTATGAAGAACGGTTGCAGGAACTGGGTATGTCTAGTTTAATAAAAAGAAGGACTAGGGGAGACATGATAGCAGTCTTCCAATATCTCAGGGATTGCCACAAAGAAGAGGGAGTCAAGCTATTCTCCAAAGCACCTGAGGGTAGAACAAGAAGCAGTGGGTGGAAACTAATCAAGGAGAGAAGCAATTTAGAACTAAAAGGATAAATTTCCTGACAGTTAGAACAATTAATCAGTGGAACAACTTGCCTCCAGAAGTTGTGAATGCTCCAACACTGGAAGTTTTTAAGAAGAGATTGGATAACCTTTTGTCTGAAGTGGTGTAGGGTTTACTGCCTAAGCAGGAGGTTGGACTAGAAGACCTCCAAGGTCCCTTCCAACTGTTATTCTATTCTAAGAAGAAAGGAGGAGGAGGAGGAGGAGGAGGAGGAGGAGGAGGAGGAGGAGGAGGAGGAGGAGGAGGAGGAGGAGGAGGAGGAATCGTTTGTTTTTAACATTATTTTATCACTTGGAGCGTTTGTACTACTTTTTCTTATGTATAAATTAATAATATTTTTCCCCTGCTTTCTGCTTCAGCATCACAAATATTTGAGGTTTATTACAGGTAGAAATTTTGGAGACAATGCTTCTCAAGGATAGCTCTTCCTTATAAAATCTTCATTTTAGGGGTTTTTTTTCCCCATCCATGGAAGATGGAGGAAGGAGTCAAAGAATTTCATTCATCCCTGGTGACCATCCTCAAGTTGCAATGTAATATAATGAAAGAATAAGTCATAGATTTACATCGTAGCGTGTGATGTTTTTATACTCTTACATAATTCCAAGTTAGACATGAAAAATACTGTAATTCAAATTAATGCATTTCCAACATATGATCAATTACCTTGTACTTCCTGGCCCATTAAAATATATAGTTTTATGCCATCAATAACCAATGTAATAAAAATATATTTCCTTATTGAACTTTTTTTAAGGCAAAAGAAAAAAGGAAAAAAAAGCAATAACGGAAAAATTATAATCTCCCAAGTTCCCGGAGAAAAAAAAAGTGTTGTATTGCATAATAAAATCGCAGAGCATATTGACAAAATTAATTCCTGAAAAAATGGTGACTGTCCATCTTTTATCTTCCACCAAAGCGTTGACACTTGGTTGGGGTTTGAAAAATAGACTAATAAAAAGAAATTATGGTGGGTTGCAAATGTGGAGGAATCAATGAAAATCTCCTTCCTTCCTTCCTTCCACACACACACCCCCCCCCCCCGCCATTTGGATATGAAAATAGGAAACTATGGAATGAGCCTTCTTTTGTCTTCAAAGAGGAACCTTTATGGTTTACTCTTATTTTTTTTTTAGAAAAATAAATATAGGATAGGATGGGATGGGAGAGGAGGGGAGGGGAGGGGAGGGGAGGGGAGGGGAGAGGAGAGGAGAGGAGAGAAGAGAAGAGAAGAGAAGAGAAGAGAAGAGAAGAGAAGAGAAGAGAAGAGAAGAGAAGAGAAGAGAAGAGAAGAGCCTTGGTGGCACAGCAGACTAAAGTGCTGTTAATTAGCACTTAGCTGCCAGCTGCCTGCAATTACTGCAAGTTCAAATCTCACCAGGTTCAAGATTGACTCAGCCTTCTATTCTTCTGAGGTAGGTAAATTGAGGACCCGGATTGTGGGGGCAATAAACTGACTTTGTATAAAAAAGAACACCGGTTAAGTGGGGCCGTAAGCCCTACTAAGCAGGTATATAGAAAAGTATGAAGGCTATTGCTTAATGCATTGTAAGCTGTCCTGAGTCTTTGGAGGAGGGCGCCATATAAATTGAACTAATAAATAAACAATAAGTTCCTACGGAGTCGTTTCTTGTTACCAACTTTGTATATCGGACACACATGGCTTTGCACAAGATTTATATATCTTGGTGTGTCTTATACACCGAATACAGCTATTTTTGGCCCCCCAAAGCCTAGCCCAGCGTGTCCCCTTTTTATGAAAAAAGGGACGCATAGAGGCTTTGGGAGGCCTGCAGAGTAGAGTGGGTTTCAGCAGGTTCTGACCAGTTCTGGAGAACCGGTAGCGAAAATTTTGAGTAGTTTGGAGAACTGGTAGTAAAAATTCTGACTGGCCCCGCCCCCATCTATTCTCTGCCTCCCAAATCCCAGCTGATCAGGAGGGAATGGGGATTTTGTAGTAACATTCCCCTGGAGTGGGGAGGTGATGGAGATTTTACAGTCTCCTTCCCCTGGAGTAGGGAGAGAATGGAGATTTTACAGTATCCTTCCCTTGCCATGCACACCAAGCCATGCCACGCCCACCAAGCCACGCCCACAGAACTGATAGTAAAAAAAAATTGAAACCCACCACTGCTACAGAGTGTTCCTGTGGGCTGGGGAGGGCAAAAAACACTCCTGTTTTTGCAAAAAAATGAATGAAAAACGGGCCCATTTTTTGCAAAAACAGTGCCCGCAGAGGGTTCGGGAGCCCTGCAGAGTGCTCCTGGGGCCTGGGGAGGGCAAAAACTCTATTTTTCTTGCTTACCTCTTCAAAATCTTGGTGCATCTTATACACCGGTGCATCTTATAGTCCGAAAAATATGGTATATGTATTTTTCCTCATGGTTTCTCTTCCCTGAGCACACAAAAGGTTTTAACTTCAAAACTGCATCTCTTCATAGGCCTGCGGAGTAGACAGGCCTCCACAGTCAGGAAGGGGTAAATTAGCTGGTAGAACTTCCTTTGTCAGCTCTCCAAGAATTCTTCCTGGCCTCTGACTGAAATCAGAAAGTGGATGTGATGTGGAACAGTGACATCAATAAGTCTGCTAGGCTTTTGTCCCGGGCTTTTATTTTATTTTATTTTATTTGAAATTGTCTTCCGTTTGTTCTAAGATGTCGCTTGAGGTCATCGCCTCAATTCCATCAGGACAATAGGGAGGTCTGCTCGAGACAGCAGGCCGCTTCGCTTCAAATTGTCTTCTGCGGATTTCACAGAAGGGTGGGAAGAACGCGCCGGAGAATCAACTGATTGGAAGGACCCAGAAAAACCTTTTCTAAATCTCTTACCACCAGGAGTTTTCAAACTTTCCACCGGGAGGAATGCTGGTGACATCCGGTGGTCTGTGGACTTCCCAGATGGTGTCCGATTCAAATGCAAACCAGCCCAATTTGGTGGGGTCCTTGTTGCTCTCTGAGCTTTGTGGGTTTTTTGCAGACGTTTCATAACCCAACTAGGTAACATCATCACTGCTAGAAGGGAGTAGGGTTTCATATCTGATTATATACAAGTGGTTCGTCTTGTCATCCTAACAACAGAAGAGAATATAGGTAGCTCAGAATCGAATTGTGGGGTCCTTGGTGCTCTCTGAAGTTGGTGGTTTTCTTGCAAATGATTCATCACCCAACTAGGAAACATCATCAGTGCTAGAGGGGAGTTAATTTGGATCATGGGACTATGGGGGATACAGTGATGATCATAACTGTGTGGGCTGATTTCAAATCACTTTTTTTCAATGTTGCTGTAACTTCAAATGGTCACTAAATAAATGGCTGTGAGAGTGTCCAGTATATTTCAACAGTACATGAAGAGATTCCAGCAATATTAACAGATTAACAGAGTTGGAAGGGACCTTGTAGGTCATCTAGTCCAATCCCTCCCCAGCTCAAGCAGGAGACCCTGACAGATGGCAGTACAAGTCTCTTCTTGAAAGCTTCCAGTGATGAAGCTCATATAGGTCTTTGGTTATTCGGGTCTTCTCCCGCGTAAAATTGGAAGTATCTTGGTGACGTTTCGACGAAGTCTCATTCATCATCTTCAGCTTCGTGATTCTAGGAGCAAAGAATCACGAAGCGTTTTCGGCTTCATGATTCTAGGAGCAAAGGAGAAAACATACACACACACACACACACATGCACACACATACATTCTGAGGTTTTTGCAGGTGTTTGTATGTAGGTCTTTGGTTATTCAGGTTTTCTCCCGTGTAAAATTGGAAGTGTCTTGGTGACGTTTCGATGAAGTCTCATTCGTCATCTTCAGGCTGGAGTTTTCGGCTTCGTGATTCTAGGAGGAATGTGTGATCGCAAAAGGAAGAAACAGCTGCAATCATACATTGCTCCTAGAAGCACGAAGCCGAAAACACCAGCCTGAAGATGACGAACGAGACTTTGTCGAAACATCGCCAAGATACTTCCAATTTTACACGGGAGAAAACCCGAATAACCAAAGACCTACGTGTGTGTGTGTGTGTGTGTGTATCAAATATATCAAATTTATATTCTGCTGATAAAGAAATAAAGGGAGACTAGTATAGATCTATTTCAAGCTATTTATCTCTCATCAGCTAGCCATACCGTTACTTGGGTTTGAACTTGGGCTACCTGCATGTTAGGCAGTTGTATTAACCTCTGAGCCACAAGTTCTCCTCCCTTCATCAGCTATATATCCTTCCAATTTAAAAGAGTATGCATTATTAAACACAGAGTATAGAACATTGAATCATAGGACTGGAAGGGACATCAGAGGTCTTCTAATCCAACCCACTACTCAAGGCAGGAAACCTTATATCATCCCAGACAAAGCGTTGTGTTGAGCCCTGGTTTGGAGCTCGCTATACTTGGGGGGCTGTATGCAGTGCCGGGAGCAATGGTGGCGGCTTACCAACGGTGGAGTCCCAATGGGCTGTGGCATTCCCCGACGAATCTGTGCTGCTCAGCTTATTGGACCCAGCAGCCTTCCAAAGCGGCCATGTGCCACCTGATGGGCCATTACAGATGGCGAGGAGGGCCAGATGGGTGTTGGCCCTGGCGATTACTGTGGCAGCTGGATGTGCGCAACTCCAATGCTGATGGGCGCCGGATGGTGGCTACCAGTGGGCATGGGCAGCTGGATGGGCAACGGCTTGACTTGAAAAGGCACTGGGAGGTAGACACTCCCAGCGCTGGCTTTACAAGGACCTTATTATCTACTTGTTGCATTCTGAGGCTCCGGTCTGTTTGTGGGGATTAAATCTGGGTTTTGCTGCAGTTGAACGCATGTCTTGGTGCCATTTGTCCCTACCAGGCTGGCTGTTGTAGTCTGCCAGCAGCCTACGGACCTGGCATTGGAGTCAGACAATGAGGAGGCTGGGGAGGACAATGGACCAGTCCTGGAGTCAGGGGAAGGCCCGGCTGAGGCTAGGGCCATCTGGGAGCAATGCACGGACTCCGGTGCCTCCAGAGCAGACAGCAGAGAGGCGGAGGAACAGGAGGAGCCTGTTCCTAGTGTACACATGTGAAGAGCTGCCAGAAGGCAAGAACAGCTGAAGCAAAAAGGACGACTCAGGAGTAAGGCCTGGAGATGATTGGCCACTCCCATAAAGCTTAAAAGAGCAGCCACGAGCCGTTGGGTTCTTTGTAGCAAAGCAACGTTGATTCCAGTGCTTCTTGTCAGCGTCTCTTGAACTTTGTGAGGGTTTTGCCAAGAAAAGCCTTTGGCAGGTTGCCCAAGACATCAAAGGTTGGTGACAAGGCCGACGGACTGGTTATGAAGAATTTTGCTTTGGACTAAGCTGAGAATGAATTAATTCTCAGCTGTTTTAATAAAATAAGTTTGTTCAGGACTGAATTTGTTTGGGAATCACTACGTGGGCCTTGGTCACAACACTGGCCTATTCCAGTCTATTTTTGAAAACTTCCAGCAATGGAGCACCCTCAACACCAGGAGACAACTATTCCATTGGTTAATTGTTCACTCGGTCAGGAAATTTCTTCTTACTTCTAGGTTGGATCGCTCTTTAACAATCTTCCATCCATTACTTCTTCTTCTGTCCTCTGGTGCCAAGGAGAATCCTAACTTAACCCATTCAGAGGACTGTTGCTTGTACAAGACAATTGCTGGTGAACGTCTTCACTGTTGAATAATAAATCAGTTGAAGATTTATTGGCCAGCCTAATCTTGAATTGTACCAAAAGCAGGGAGAGAATGAAGGATCATAAACCTCTACCTTATTTGTTACTAGTAGCCCATCTGCTCCAAGCAACGTGGCGGTATTTTAAGGGGATTATCTACCAGAGTCTCCTAAAAGAATCCTTCTGAGGTTGTAAATCCAGAGTAGGATACTTGCACCAAGCTCTCCAAATGAAGACAAAGCAACATATGGCATTGGGACAGAGAACTACAATCCAACAGGTTTTCACATCGGGATAAATAAATTTCTCATTTATATGACTTCCAGGAACTCCTTGACTTATAAAAATTTGTTTATCAACTATTTGAATTCACAATTATGTTGAAACATGTGACTTGCAACTGGTCCTCGCGCTTAAAATGATATTGTAAGATCGCTACAGTCACCTGATAAAAATTTGGATGCTTAGCAATCAGCACACAGTGTATTTATGATCGTTGCAGTATCCTAGGGTCACATGATCACCATTTGTGGACCTAGCCAACTTCTCATAAGTAAGTTCAACGAGGGAAGCTGCCTTAGCTTCAATCAGAATTTGCGGTTTTCCAGTCCAGTGATGGCTGTGAAAGCTGGACCATAAGGAAGGCTGAGCACCAAAGAATTGAGGCCTTTGAACTGTGGTGCTGGAGAAGACTTCTGTGAGCCTCTTGGACTGCAAGGCAATCAAATTGGTCAGTCCTAGAGGAGATCAACCCTGAATGCTCCTTAGAAGGCCAGATCCTGAAGAGGAAACTTAAATACTTTGGCCACCTAATGAGAAGGAAGGACTCACTGGAGAAGAGCCTAATGCTGGGAACGATTGAGGGCAAAAGAAGAAGGGGACAACAGAGAACAAGGTGGCTTGATGGAGTCACTGAAGCAGTTGGCATGAGCTTAAATGGACTCCAGAGGATGGTAGAGGACAGGAAGGCCTGGAGAAATGTTGTCCATGGAGTCGCGATGGGTTGGACGCGACTTCACAACTAACAACAACAAAAGTCCAGTGATGGCAAACCTTTTAGAGACCGAGTGCCCAAACTGCAACCCAAATGCCACTTATTTAGCAGAAAGTGCCAAAGCGCTTTCTGCTGCCAACCCTCCCCTGCCACCCACTTCCCTGCTTCTCTCTTGAGCACATCACCCCTGCTTCACACTGTTCTGACCTAGGCTTCCTTAGAAAGTATACAGCATAGTCCTGGCAAACCTCTTGAATTCATACGGCTGTGAATTATTGTCATTCCCAGTCCAACAGGCTTCTCAAACAGTCTTTCAGGGGAGTGTTTACAAACACCCACCTTATCTCCCTTGGAATGCTGCCAGAGAACTAATTGCCACATGCAGGGCAAGGCCAATCTTAGCACAGAGTCAAACAGTACTTTTCCACAGCTTTTACCGACCGGATGAACTAATTGCTTCCTGCAAAAGCTCAAATCCTGTATGCTTCTCTTTTATGTCTTATGGGAGGGGCCAATCATCTCCAAGCCTTACTCCCAAGTTGACCCTGTTTCCTTAATTGTTCCTGTCTTCTGGCAACTCTGTATATGCACACACTGGGAACAGGCTCCCGCTGTTCTTCTGCCTTGCTGATGTCAGACTCCTGAGACTCCGGAGGCAGCAAAGAACTACCAGATGGCCTTGGCCTCCTCTCTGCCTCCAACTCAAAGCCATCATCTGAGCCTTCCCCAGACTCCAGGACTCACCCACGTTCTTCCCCAACCTCCTCACTGTCTGAATCTGCTACCAGCTCTGCTGGACGCTGGAGGGCCACAACACACAGTTCCAACTCCATCAGGGAATTGCTTTCCCTCTCCCCCCACAAAGGGGGTAAGGAAAGACAATAGGCTAGGGGAGAAGGGGTGGCCTTCCTTCCACTTCCAATCTGCAGAGCCTGCAGTGTTCACCTTCAAGCTCCTTCATTAAAGAGGGTCACTGGAATGGACCTTGTTAAACCCTTGTATGTACATTCCTACCACTTTTTTTGCAATATAAGCCTCCAGAGGGGACTTGGCAGGGTGGGTGCGGGGGTCCTTGAATGGGATGGGGAAGGGTGGTGTGAAGATCTAGACATGAAGTCTGCTGTTGGCCAGAAAGCAAAAGGGGCACTGGAGCGACCAGGGGCTTCAGCCTGGCACTGGGAGAGATGGACACAGGGCTCCAGATGGATTAGGCCACCACGGCTGATGGCATGTTACTCAGTGAGGCAGCTGATGAGGCTGACCCTGATGCTGTGCCCCTCTGTCCACTGGGTTGCTGAAGGCCATTCAGCCTGGCCCATAGAATTGGAGCTGGACAAAGAAGAGGAAGCCGAGCTGGAGATGCCGGGTAGCATGAACTTGCCCCTGCTTTAGGAGCTGGAGCTCTCTTGTGCTGGAGAAGGCTTCTTGGCCGGCCAGCTCTTGGTGCCATTGCTACTCTGCTGGTGCTGTCAGCATTTGGCGATGGCGTGCATGCCATAGGTCTCTTCCAACTCTGTTATTCTGTTACTTCTCATAGAAATTGAGTTCGGAAGAATGTAATGTTGAACTTATCCTTCAGATCTCCACATGTTCATCATGAGCCAGCAATCAATTCTGTCTCCCCATGTGATTATCCCACAAACAAGCTCCATGATGACATAATTAGAACAACAGCCTTCTGACACAGAAATTTTTCTTCTTTCTCAAAAGAAGCAGAACTATCATTATGTGCTGCCTTTGATTGTGCTTTGGAGACCATCCAACCTCATTTGATGAAAGTCAAAATGTGCTGGTTGGGTTGATTTTGATGCAAATATCTCAAGACTCTGCAAAAAGTGGTCTTTTTTTTTTAAAAAAAAAAAAGATGAATATACAGAAATTAACTGCAAAAAAAATCTGATTTCTCTCGGCTACAGATTCAGAGGTAGGAAAAAAAATGGATAAGTGCAAGGTACAGGGAGTACTTACAACAATTCATTTAGTGATTGTTCAAAAAGTTACAACAGCACTGAAAAAAACTGTCTCATGACTGTTTTGCACATCGATTAATGTTGCAGCATCAGTATGAACTCATTGTCAGGGTAGTGATTTAAGAGCTGTCCAGCTGCTACAATGATGCACTGATGTAATGATGGGAATGAGTCAGCAAGGTTTTTGGCTGTTATCCCTTTAAGAGTCTGTATAATAAGAAGAGGCCCTGTTAGAGCATCTCTCTCTCGCCATGTGTTCTTCCTTGCTGTAATTTGCTGATTGCTTGGCCTCTGCCTATAGTACATATACATATAGTATATATTCTTTTGTGCTCACTCTTGTACTGCAGTGAGTCTTGGACCCTTTACGCAGGAGAGAAAGTTGAATACCTTTCATATGCGCTGTCTCCAACAAATTCTTGGCACCACCTGGTAGGACAAAGTTTCAAATATCGCAGTCTTGGAACGTGCTGGAATTTCTAGCATATATACACTATTGAAACAGTGATGTCTATGCTGGCTTGGGCATGTCGTGAGAATGGCTGATTGTCGGATTCCGAAAGATCTCCTGTATGGAGAATTAGTGCAGAGAAAGCACCTCAGAGGGAGACCACGCTGCAATATAAGGATATCTGCAAGAGGGACCTAAAGGCCCAGGGAATGGATATTAACAACTGGGAAACCTTGACCTCCGATCGTTCAGCTTGGAGACTAAAGATGCAGCATGGTCTTCTCCAATTCGAAGAGACACTTGTTTGGCAGGCTGAGGCAAAGAGGCAGTCCCGGAACCAGTGAAATCTGGGGGCTGGGCAGGGGACAGAATATATCTGCCCTCAGTGTGGAAGGGATGGCCACTCTCGAATTGGCCTTTTTAGTCACACTAGATGCTGTTTTAGGACCTCGATACCATAGTCTTTTGAGACTGAAGGATGCCAATGAACGATGATATTCTTTTGTAAATAAAACCACTATTATAGAACAAACCTCTATTTGCCATTATTACTCCTGGGTTGTCTCACGTAGTAAAGCTGTGCACATTCTTGACACTCAGGATCAAAATTCAGATGCTTGGCAAGTGACTCATATTAATGACGGTTGGAGTGTCCCGGGAGCACATGGTCCTCTTTTATGACCGCCCAACAAGCAAAATCAGTCGGGAAGTCAGATTCACTTAACAACCGTGTGAGTAACTGCAGTGATTTGCTTAACAGCTAGGGCAAAAAAGGTCATAAAATGAGACAAAGCTCACTTAACACATGTCTCATTTAGTGACATAAATGTGAGGCTCCTTTGTGGTCATTTTGCTGCATACAAATGAAACTTGACTTTCACTTCATAAAGACCTGGGGATATCTGGGAAGATCCAGTACAGGAGTGGCCAAAATTGTGGAAACCTTTTGGGAAAAGTGTATTTTCTAAAACTAGCTAATTGCACCACTTATTTTGGAGTAGTACCATAAAATTATATAGCAATGGAAAGATAATTTAATCAAGAATGTAATGTAATAACTTTTATGAAGGATTTGCTGATAGAATAGCAGTTACAGTATAAAGAAACAAAGTGAAACACGTAGAAAAAACGAGATATACCAAAATGATCCCCATGTCAGTTAATACTTAGTTGGGTAACCTTTAGCATGAATTACGACCTTACAACGTCTTCCCATGGAGACGTCCCCAGTAGTTGTTATAATGTGAAACCAAGATTGAAGGATGGCTTTGATTAACTGGGTTTATTGCTGGGTCGCTTCTGACTAACAAGTTACTTTAGTCGGCTCCATAGATTTTCAATTGGGTGAAGGTCTGGGCTATTCCCAGGCCATTTCAGCAGAGGAATAGCAGTGAAACTCCAAAAAAAAAAAAAAAAGGGATGCTATTTGCCATCAAACCTCAAAAATACACTTTTCCCAAAAGGTTTCCACAATTTTGGCTACTACTGTATATTGCTTACATAAACTCCAGTGTTTTCATGCTAATTATGCACAAGGAATATTTAACACACTGTCTTCCCAAAGAGGAAATGCAAATATTCCTGTATCCACCCAGAACAGAACCAAATGGTTCTGTATAAGCCACTCTTCTTCCTTTGCTCATGGTGTCCCATTTAGGAGGTGCTTTGCAACCCCGGCAGTTATCCTGCCCACAATGGGAATGTCGTATTTTCAAAATTCTTTTGGGTCAACCGAGGCACTTCCTTTTAAAAAAAAATATTATTAAGTTCTGGCAACAGGAGGAACGGTTAGCAGCAAGCAGCACAGCTTTTGCTAGGTTCGTTATTTTGGCTCTTTTTTTTTTTTTCCCTGCCAAGTCTTTGTTCTCCAAATAAAGAGAGCTCCATAAAGGAATGTGTGATGTTTCTTAGCAGGAGGACTCCGTGGTGACTCAGGATGCTATTTGCAAAAACTTCCTCCTTTCCTGCCTGCATCGGTAGCTGATGTGTGATTAGTGTTACAGCATCTTCTAGGATGTCGGTCAAAATTGTTCAGCCTTCCTTCCTTCCTTCCTTCCTTCCTTCCTTCCTTCCTTCCTTCCTTCCTTCCTTCCTTCCTTCCTTCCTTCCTCCCTCCCTCCCTCCCTCCCTCCCTCCCTCCCTCCCTTCCTGCCCTCTTTTTATTCCTCCCCTTTTCCTTCCTTCCTCCCTCCCTTCCTCCCTCTTTCCTTCCTTCCTTCCTTCCTTCCTTCCTTCCTTCCTTCCTTCCTTCCTTCCTTCCTTCCTCCCTCCCTCCCTTCCTTCCCTCCTCCCTCCCTCCCTTCCCCCTTTTTCTTCCTCCCTTTTCCTTCTTCCCTCCCTCCCTCTTTCCTTCCTTCCTTCCTTCCTTCCTTCCTTCCTTCCTTCCTTCCTTCCTGCCTGCCTGCCTGCCTTCCTTCCTTCCTTCCTTCCTTCCTTCCTTCCTTCCTTCCTTCCTTCCTCTCTCCCTCCCTCCCTCCCTCCCTCCCTCCCTTCCCCCTTTCTTTCTTTCCTTCCTTCCTTCCTTTCCCCTTTTCTTCCTCGCTCTCTTCCTTCCTTTCCCCTTTCCTTCCTTCTCCATTTTCTTCCTTCATTCCTCCCCATTTCCTTTCTCCCCCTCCCTCCCTCCCTCCCTTCCAGACCATTACACATGAAGGTTCCCTGATGTTCAGGTTATGTCTGATACTCACTCACCCACTCACTCACAGCCTGTTGAAGTGCATGCATCTTGTACGCACACACAGGCCCCCTTTACTTTCTACCCAGTTTTTCCAGATAGGTGAACCTGAAGACAAGACACCCAGTCCTGGAAAACAGCTGGGAAATTGTTAGGAACCTCTACAAATCACTGTCGGCTAAACACAGATTAGGCACATCAGATTGTTAGAAATATATGGAGGCCTTGCAAATCGAAAGTAGCAGCAAAATATTACAGGTTACCAAGTACATTTAGTTTTTTTCTCTCACACAAACTCACCATCATCCCAATTTACCCACATCCTTTCCAACTAAGCTGGCAGATACTATCTAGAGCAGGGTCTGTAAACTTCCGGCATTGTGGACCGGTGGGGGGAAGAAGAAAGGGTTCCATGCATGCAGTGGGCATGCTTGGTTACACGTGCAGAGGATGCTCACATGCGCATCTCTATTTATTTAAGCAGTGGTTGTGCGTTCCTGCTGCTTGCACAAATGCAGCTTCTCATGTGACTGCCCGCCACTCATGCAAATGGAGCTTCCCACGTGCATGTGAGCACCAGCCACAAACACAACAGGGTTGGGCTCTACTTACCTTTACTACTGGTTTGCAATGGGAGTGCACACATGTACTTCTGCCCATGCGCAAAATCTTCTGCGCATGCACAGATCGTATCTTATGACATCTGGGTGGGTGGGCAGAGCCTTTCGCTGCTTTTATTATGGGCTCGCAAGAACCGGACAGAAGTGGGAGCAACCCACCACTGATACACAAGTGGTGTTTCACACACTCACCCACTGTTTGACTGGCCCAGTTCCAAACAGGCCATGACCAGGTACCAGGTTGCAGCCCAGGGATTGGGGATCCCCTGATCTAGAGAAACAGTAGCCACCATATCTGGATCTAGGATGACCAAAGAGAGAGCCTGAGTAGCGTAGGAGAGTAATGCCTCCTACAAAGGCAGCATTTAAGATCCAGCTGCCTGTAATTTCTCTGAGTTCAATCCCAGCCAGGCTCAAGGTCGACTCAGCCTTCCGTCCTTTATAAGGTGGGTAAATTGAGGACCCAGTTTGTTGGGGGCAATAAGATGACTTTGTATAAATATAAATATACAAAAGTATGAAGGCTATTGCTTAATGCATTGTAAGCCGCCCTGAGTCTCCGGAGAAGGGCGGCATATAAATCAAATTAAAAAAAAAGAGTTAAAGAACCCCCTTTAATCCCCAAACATCCTTGCTAAACATCATCATTAATAACTGGTTTGATGAGCATGTGCTTTGCAATGAAAATGGAGCATTTAGAAGCTCAGCTGCTTACCTTCCGAGTCAAAAATGGTAAGTAGAATAGCGAGAGGGGGAAAATCAGCTGTGCCACACGATTGAGATGAGCTAGAAAGCAGGAAATAAAAGACAGAATAGGGAGGGGCTGGTGGGTGGAGCCAACTGATCATCAGAGCTACCGGTTCCCCCAAACCAGTCCAAACCGGCTGAATTCCACTTTTGCTAAACATGTATTAAATCTGTCAATAGAAGTGGGTTGTTGTTTTTTCCTCATGTGCCTCAGGCCCAGCTGGACTAATGCTCAGCTCATGAAATTCTGATAATTAAATCTGTCCTTGGAGAAGCAGGGTTGCAGCTACACATTACTTCCATGAGCTGGATGCTAAGAGCACAAGTCATCGGCGCCACGCTGTTGGCTTTTCTCAAGGATCAACTTTAATAACTGGCGTTTTCAGACTACGTTCAACCTTTCTCAAGTAGGACACTGAAGAAGCGAGCTCATCACTGCTTCCGCAATTCAGCGTGTCTCTGCTGAACCTTCGGTGACTCTTTAACATTCAAATCCAGAGATTGCAGGTCCAGGAGTTCTACAGAGCCACAGAAAGAAGAGATGCCAAGTAACCTTCAAACGGAAAAGGATTTATGGGGCAATCTGCGGCCTTTCTTGCTTACTGTTTCCCATGTTGCGATGGAAGTCTTAGGGTTTGACCTTAAACAATTCAAGCGTTTTATAATCCAAGATACTGTATTTATCACAGATGACTGGAAATATTTTACTTTTAGAGTGTAAGGGGAGGGGTTATCTTAGGGTTGATGGTTCAGTTCATTTTCTATAAGTCTCCAGTTGAAAATATGTATAATGTTATGCTACAAACATTGTCCAGAATTTGACATTATTCATGGTATCACTCTTTTATATTCTCTCTCACTCACATACTTTACATCTATCTGTCTGCCTGTCCATCTCTATAACCTCTCTCTCTCTCTCATCTCTCTCTCTCTCCCTTTCTCCCCCCTTGTTGTGGCCCGCCAGTGACCTGCACGGATTGTGGCTGATCCCAACAATGAGGAGGCTGGTGTGGTGTCATGCCAGCAGTCTGCATAGCCGGCACTCACGTCAGACAGTGAGGAGGCCAAAAAGGATGTGATGCCAGAGGCAGAGACTCAGCCAGGGCCTTCAGAACCTCCAGAGGCGTCTTCCAGTGGAGAGAGTGAAGTGGAGAGAGTGAAGTGGAGGAGCCTCTCCTCAATGCTTGGGCATGCAGAGCTGCCAAAAGGCAGGAGTGGCTACTCAGGAGGAGGAGGTCTACTCGAGAGTAGGGCTTGAGGATAATTGGCCACTCCCTTAGCCTATTTAAGTCATATGCAGCTAGTGCTTTCTTGCTAGAAACAAGGTCTCATTACTGCAGAGCATCTTGGAGAGCAAGCGACTTCTCATATCTGGTTTTCTGGGCTGATTGTCAACCTTTGTTGGACTTTGTTCTTAATAACTTTGATAAGGATCCTTTGCATGGGAAGTCTGTATTCTTGAAAGGGGTTTGTTTGGAATTAAACAGTGTTTGCAAACCTTGGTGTGTGTCACATTCTCTGGGAATCCGAAGCTGGGGCAGAACACCCCTCTATCTATCATTACCTATCATCTCTCTTCATCTATCATCTCTAACCATCTGTCCATCCATCCATCCATCCATCCATTTTTCATCTATCCGTCTATGTGTCTATTCATCTTTATCTATCTACCTACCTACCTACCTACCTACCTACCTATCATCTCTCTCTATCTCTGTGGGAGTGCAACAGCTCCCACAGTTCCTGGAGGAAACGGATTTCCTAGAACCGTACCAATCGGGGTTCCGGTGTGGGCACAGCATGGAAATGGCATTGTCGTTCTGGTGAATGATCTCTGGCGGAACAACCTCCATCCTGGTCCTACTTGACCTCTCAGCGGCTTTTGATACCATCAACCATGGTATCTTACTGCAACGACTTGGGGGGTTGCGGATAGGAGGCACTGTCTTACAGTGGTTCTCCTTCTACCTCTCAGGTCGTTCACAGTTTATATGGGCGGGGGGCAGAGGTCTACCCTGAGGCCCCTAATCTGGGGGGTGCCTCAGAGGTCAGTTCTCTCCTCCTGATCTGTCCCCCCCCCTTCAGAGACCCACAAAAACACAGCCAGCCGAGGGTTAAGAATCACTTGGCACACTCCGCAGTTCTTATCTCAACCTTGGCAGCGATATGCACACCGTCTGCCAAGGACTTTATTGGTTTACACAAACAAGAAAATCACCTACGTAGCTTTGCCGTTCATCCAGCTTCCAAGACTACGAGGTTGCTCCGTTTGTTTAGCTTTGTTCGTCACGAACTTCGTGACCCACCGTACTGTCTTATATAGAGATGTTTCTGGGTGTGGTCCAGTGAGTCATTGATCCTGTGACTCCAATCCAATGACTCAGGATTTCCTCATACGCCGCAGCTGCAGTACCCTTTTCTCTCGCCTTCTTTGGCGTGCGTCCAGGAATGACGTCTCTCCCTCACTCTCATCTGAGACACCTGTTTCCCCACTACTTGGCTCTCTTTCAGCTGGCACCTGAGCCGGTGCCAGAGGGGGAGGGCTGGGAGATCTGGCTGGCTCCTCTTCCTCCTGCTCAGAGCTGCCTTCCTCCAAAGGGATAGGCTCAGAGGACGGGGCCACAACACCTCCCTACTCTTTAACATCTATATGAAGCCACTGGGTGAAATCATTCATGGTTTCGGGGTGAGGTATCATCAATATGCTGATGATACTCAGTTATATACCTCCACCCTGGATCACCCCAGGGATGCCCTTTCCACCATGTTGCACTGCCTGGAGGTCGTACAGGCCTGGATGGGTAGGAACAGGCTCAGACTCAACCCCTCCAAGACTGAGTTGCTGTGGATGCCAGCATCTCATATTCTAGAACTCCCATCACTTGTGATGGGGGGGGGGGAGGTGCTTGTTCTCATTGAAGGGGGCTGCAACTTAGGTGTCCTCCTGGATTCCTGGCTGTCTCTGGAAGACCATCTGATGGCAATGACCAGGAGACCTTTCATGCAAGTTCACCTGGTGCTCCAGTTGCACCCTTTCCTAGACCGAGATGCCCTTTGCATGATCACTCATACCCTAGTCACTTCTCGCTTGGATTACTGCAACTCCCTCTACATGGGGCTGCTCTTGACGTACACCCGGAGGCTCCAGCTGGTCCAGAATGCGGCCACGCGGGTGGTTACGGGAGCTCCCTGTTACTCCTGTGTAACACCTCTCCTACGCGAGCTGCACTGGTTACCAGTGGTCCTCCGGATCTGCTTCAAGATGCTGGTACTTACCTTTAAAGCCCTACATGGCTTAGGTCCGGGGTATTTGCAGGACCATCTCTTACCCACCTCCCACTGTCCTGACTGCTCACACAGGGGTGCCCTCCTCAGGGTACCGTCAACCAGACAATGTCAGTTGGTGACGGCCAGGGGTAGAGCGTTCTCTGTGGGCGCTCATGCCCTCTGGAATGAGTTACCCATCGAGCTTCGAATGACGCCTGACCTCCACTCCTTCCGTCGAGACCTAAAGACTTGGCTGTTTCAACAAATGGGTTGATTCTGATTCCTGGGTTTTATTATTTATTTGTCGTGGTTTTAATTGGTTTTAATTATGCTTCCTTTTATTACTGTATGTTTTTTAACCTGTGTTTGCCGCCCTGAGTCCTTAGGGAGAAGGGCGGCATATATATTTTTATAAATAAAAAATAAATAAATAAATAAAAATCTCTCTAACATCTGTCTGTCTGTCTGTCTGTCTGTCAGTCAGTCAGTCAGCCTGCCTGCCTGCCTGCCTACCGACCAACCGACCTATCTCTATATCATCTCTGTCTCTCTCTAACATCTGTCTGTCTGTCTTTCTGTCTGTCTTTCTGTCTGTCTTTCTGTCTGTCTTTCTGTCTGTCTGTCTATCAGTCAGTCAGTCAGTCAGTCCAGATATGCCTGCCTGCCTACCTAACTAACTAACTAACTACCTACCTATCATCTCTCTGTATCTCTCTAACAACTGTCTGTCAGTCTGTCAGTCAGTGTCAGTCAGTCTGCCTGCCTATCTATCTATATCTATCTATATCTATCTATCTATTATCTATCTATCTATCTATCTATCTATCTATCTATCTATCTATCTATCTATCTATCTATCTATCTATCTATCTATCTATCTATCATCTCTGCCTGCCTGCCTGCCTGCCTGCCTACCTATCATCTATCTCTATCTCTCTAACATCTGTCTGTCTTTCTGTTTGTTTGCCTGTCTGTCTGTCTACCTACCTATATCTGTCTGTGTGTCTGTCTGTCTGTCTGTCTGTCTGCCTATCTATCTACCTACCTACATACCCACCCACCCACCCACCCACCCACCCAGCTATCTATCTATCTATCTATCTATCTATCTATCTATCTATCTATCTATCTATCTATCTATCTATCTATCATCTATCTATGTATCAAATTTATATAGTCATTCAGTCATCTGACTCTGGGCATCTGAAAGTGCAGGCACAAAAAAAAAATAACACAAAAGAAAAAACACTCACAATGACGCAACATTACAGGAAAGCCAATATTGTGGTAGAAGTAGATTCTACTCTGAGAAAAGGCTGACATATTTTCAGATATGACCGTACCTGTGATGTCATGATAAATAAAATAAGTCAAATTTGGAAGCATTCCTTATTGTTAATGTCACAGTTAAAATCTGATCAGGAAAATGTTGCGTCTCCAAAAAAAATTCACGGTATTCCTTCCTCTTCCTTTGAGCTTTTAGAATATTACATTTGTACACAAAATTGCCTACAATTTCTGGTTTATTCCTTAGGCAGGTTTTAAATCCATCACAATTGTACAGCTGCCCAAACAGTGAAAAAGAAACCGATAATAACCCTCTTAGAATCTTTTAACCAGTAACCAGAGTTACTAATGTAAATTACATTAGAATTTTCTCCAAATCACTTGTATTCATAATCAGAACTCGGCATGCCAATTAGGTTATAGCTGTAGGGGAGAAACAATTTGAACACATAAGAACTGCTGTGTATAAAAAAAAATTGTAGAGGAAATGGATTTGGAAAGTTCTACTTTATATCTTAAGAAAACTTTCAAAGATGCGAGAGGGAAAAATAAGGTTGGTTAGCAAGTCCTTTCCTTCCTTCCTTCCTTCCTTCCTTCCTTCCTTCCTTCCTTCCTTCCTTCCTTCCTTCCTTCCTTCCTTCCTTCCTTCCTTCCTCCTTCCCTCCCTCCCTTCCTCCCTCCCTCCCTTCCTTCCTCCCATCAATCCTTCCTTTCATCCTCCCTCCATTTTCCTTTCCTCCTCCCCTCCCTTCCATCTATCATTCCTTTCTCCCTCCCTCCCTCCCTCCCTCCCATCAATCCGTCCTTCCTTCCTTCCTTCCTCCCTCCCTCCCTCCCATCCATCCATCCATCCATCCATCCATCCATCCATCCATCCTCCCTTCTTCCATTCCATTCCTTCCTTCCTTCCATCCAACCTCCTTCCCTCCCTCCTTCCCGCCCTCCCTCCTTCCCATCCATCCATCCTTTCTCCCTCCCTCCCTCCCTCCCTCCCATCAATCCTTCCTTCCTTCCTTCCTCCCTCCCATCCATCCATCCATCCTTTCTTCTTCCCTCCCTCCCTTCCATCCACCTAACCATCTATCCGTCCATCCTTTCATCATTCCTTCTTTCCTCCATCTTTCTTTTCTTTTTCCTTTCTTTTCTTTCTGCCATCTACTTCCCATCCTCCTGCCCTCCAAAAGATATGATTTATTTTTTATTTATTTGGTTGCTTATTTGTTCCCTATGACTATCATACAACACTTAGTTGTACCTTATGATTCTTGACGAATGTATCTTTTCTTTTATGTACACTGAGAGTGTATGCACCAAGACAAATTCCTTGTGTGTCCATTCACACTTCGCTACACTTGTTCTGTTCTGTTCTATTCTATTCTATTCTATTCTATTCTATTCTATTCTATTCTATTCTATTCTATTCTACCCTACCCTACCCTACCCTACCCTACCCTACCCTACCCTACCCTACCCTACCCTACCCTACCCTACCCTACCCTACCCTACTCTACTCTACTCTACTCTACTCCATTCTATTTGTCTAGTTTAGTAAAAAGAAGGACTAGGGGTGACATGATAGCAGTGTTCCAATATTTGAGGCACTCCCACAAAGTAGAGGGGTCAACCTATTTTTCAAAGCACCAGAAGACAAGACAAGAAACGATGGGTGGAAACTGAACAGAGAGAAGCAACCTGGAATTAAGGAGAAACTTCCTAATGGTAAGAACAATTAAAAAGCGGAACAGCTTGTGGGTGCTTCATCATTGGTGGTTTTTAAGAAAAGACTGGACAGCCACCTGTCTGAAATGATATATGGTCTCCTGCTTGAGAAGGGTTGGACTAGAAGACCTCCAAGGTCCCTTCCAACTCTGTTTTTCAATGTTCTATGTTTTAAAAATGAGTTTCCTGTTTACCGCTGAAGAACTGAACTAAGAACTGAAGAAGCTTCTTGGATGAGAAGTGAAATATTGTGAAAGAAAACACCAAGCAAGTCCAGTTGCCTTTTGGGACAACCACGACCTGGAGGAGTGACAATTTACATAGATATTCTCACGTCTGCCTTATGAATGGTAAATGCAACTCATATTGTAAAAGTTTTAGATTAAAATGATAAAACACTGACCAACTCTGTTGGCAAGCTCTGCAGCAGAATTCTTTACACACGCATGCATACACACAACAACAACTCCTACTCAGTTGCCTGAATCTACCATTTTACCCCCTCCCAGGGTATGTATCATTCTTTGGATCTCAAGCAGTGCTGTGTCCATCACAACTTTGTGTCCGAGGCTCATCTTTCTTCCCCTTTCCCCTTTCTATTCCCTCTTTGTAAATTGCAAGATATACTCACCTGTTTAAACCATAACTCAGACAGTTGGTGAACCATGGTGGGAAAGTTGCCTAGAGGATAACAACGTTCCTTGATGCGTTGGCATCATTTCCATGTGACTGTTAAATTTGGATTGACGGCTTTATGTTCTGGCTGAGAGCAGGGAGACGTAATTAAAGAGGAAAAATTGCTGAAGTCCTTCTCTTCATTTATGACCGATAAGCACATAGGGTTGTTCTTCTTCCAACTATGTTACATGGCATGATGTACACTTACTGTAAAGATAAGGTAAAGGTTCCCCTTGCACATATGTGCTAGTCATTCCCGACTCTAGGGGGTGATGCTCATCTCCATTTCAAAGCTGAAGAGCCAATGCTATCCAAAGACATCTCCGTGGTCATGTGGCTGGCATGACTCAACACCAAAGGCGCACGGAACGCTGTTACCTTCCCGCCAAAGATGGTCCCTATTTTTCTACTTGCATTTTTTACATGCTTTTGAACTGCTAGGTTGGCAAAAGCGGGACAAGGAACAGGAGCTCACCCCATTACGTGGCACTAGGGATTCAAACTGCTGAACTGCCAACCTTTCGATTGACAAGGTCAGCGTCTTAGCCACTGAGCCACTGTGTCCCTGTACATTTACACACATGCACCTTTTTCTTAAATTTATTTTATTTGAGACTGAGTACTTAACAGCTTAGCAATAACTAAGAAAGACTAGGGGAGGAATAACTAAGGAAGACTAAGGAAGAGCCTGGGTGGTGCAGCAGCTTAAGTAGTGCTAAAGTGACACCAGCTGCTTGCAATTACTGCAAGTTCGAATCTCACCAGGCTCAAGGTTGACACAGCCTCCCATCCTTCCGAGGGAGGTAAAATGAGGACCCAGATTGTGGGGGTAATAAGCTGACTTTGTATAAAAAAGAACACCGTTTGGGGTGGGGGATGAAATCCCTACTAAGCAGGTATATACAAAAGTGTGAAGGCTATTGCTTAACGCATTGTAAGCTGCCCTGAGTCTCCAGAGAAGGGCTGCATATAAGTTAAACAAAACAAAACAAAACTACGGTGTTCTGGATGCAGTCCTGAGTCTCAAATGTAAGATTGTTTGGATTATCTACTAGTTGAATGAATGAATGATTGATTGATTATGTACTATCAGGTTCTCACCTCCTAACATAGATCAGTTTTCTCCATGGTGATCTATTCTTAACCTGGTATTTCAGGTGTTCCAATGGTGCATCCATTACCTTGCTGTTGGTTGTCCTCTTCTCCTCTTTCAGAATAATAAAATAACAAAAGAGGTCCTTGGAGGTCTTCTAGTCCAGCTCTACCCTTGAAAAACAGCTGAGGATACTGTCCTGTGCTGGGAAACATTGTGGAAGTCCAGTCTCCCCTTCCTTTCTGTCCATTGGTTTGGTTACCCTTTTGGAAAGTCCATTTCAGAATAGTTGGAATGGATTTTGGAAGACTTCAAGTTCAACCTATGTCATTTCAGACAAATGGTTGTCCAATCTCTTCTTAAAACCTTTTGGTATTTGAGCACTCATGTCTGGACCAGCGGTGGGTTTCACATTTTATTGCTTTTGGTTTGCTGCATGGGTACACCTTTTGCGCATTTGCCTGTCCTCAAAACCGTGCCCCAATAGGACAGCATAGTGCTGGGGCAAGTGTGCAGGCCCACCTGCGATCTCCACTATAGGTTCACCCAAACTGGATGAATACTACCTCTGTTCTGGATGCAAGTTGTTCCGTTGTTATAACTGTTAGGAAATTTCTCTTGAGTTGTTTCTTTCCTTGAATAGTTTCCATCCAATGCTGCTTCTCCTACCTTCAGGTGCTTTGGAGAACAGATTGATCCCCTCTTCTTTGTGGGAGCCTGTTAGATATTGGAACACTACTATCATGTCACCCCTAGTCCTTCTTTTCTTTTTTTCCCCTTCTATCTTTCCCAGCATCACAGCCTTCTCCAAAAAGCTGAGTCTTTGCACAATGTGTCCAAAGTAGGATAACTTGAACCCAACTATTTTTGCCTCAAGTGAGAACTCTGGGTTGATTTGATTACTTTTCTCTGACATCCATGGATTCTCAGGAATCTTCTCCAACACCAATGTTCGAAAGCATCTATACATTTCCTATCCTGCTTCATCGAAGTCCAACTTTCACATCCATGGATGGTCAAAGGGAATACTATGGCTTCCACAATTCTAATCTTTGTAGGCATAGGCACATTCCGGCATTTGAACATTTTTTTCCCAAGGTCTTCATGAATGATCTACCAAGTGCTAGTGTGTCTGAGGCACATTTCTTCACTGCTTGGTCCTTTTCTTGGTCCTCAAGTTCCAGAAGGATCTGGAACATTGGGTCCTATCAAACAAAATGAAATTCAATGGTTCACAAAAATAAAGTTCAATTCCAGCCAGAGCTGAAGAAGTTTCTTGGAGAAGTGAAACATCTTCAAAGAAAAAACAAGGAAGCCCAGTTGCCTCCTGAAAAAAACACCTTTGGGACATAGTCTTCTGGTTACTGGCCCAAAGTCACCTAGCTGGCTTTCATCCATAAAGTGGGTTAACTACTAAACCAAACTCTCTCAGATACATTTCTTGGTGTTTTCAAGCTTACTCCTGCACTTCAAGTTATTTTAACTTTTTTAAAAAAAATACTACTTTAATTTGGAAAAAATATAGATAAACAAAAGGCTAGCATAGTGCAAAAGAAAGCATTATGAAGTATATTCTGGATTTCCAATAATGCCTCTGCAGCACGCAAACCCCGGAGGCATTCTTAGAAAATTAAACTGATAACTGGTAATGTTGGTCTTTGTTAAAAATGTACATTAGTCAACAGCTCTTCGGTAGCTTAGATAGAATTTACGGTAACTTTTAATCTTATTTTACGGTTTCTATTGTGTGGCTTATTGTTGATGATCTTTATATATTGTTTAGATTTTAACAAGGGAGAGCAGTGTTCAAAATAATATATCCCATTACTTAAAAACAAATTAATGAAAAAAATGAGAACTTTAACCTAATTCTACTGGGCTTGTAAATCCACAAACTATCCATTTTGCATTTTCTTTATTTTTTCCCCTTCTTTTTTACTTTTGTTTATCTTCCCCCTTTTCCTTATTTTAAAGATACTTAATATGCTCTTCTCTTCCACTCCTTTTTTAAAAAATGACTTAATAAAAATATTTTTTTTAAAAAAAACAACAAACCAGGCATGCAACTCCTTAGATAAATCAAAATGGGAGCCTTTAAGCTAGAAACCGTCTTGAGGGCAGCGAGAAGGGTGAAGGGCTCTCAAAAGCCCTACAGCCTATTAGCATAATATTTTGGGGACCCCTGATCTATTACGATCTAGTCTCTTCCATTCCAAATGAACCAAATCTGCGTAAGTATTCTTGGACCATTTGGCTTTAATCATCTGTTCTTCCCTTGACGGCCATTCCCTGTTCTCTATCCCGTCTGCTTGCTCATCCATCTGTGATCTATCTCCTTGGTCATTTCTCATGAGGCAGATCTAATTGTAGGTCAACTGGAAAGAGATTATATCATCCCTGTTCTCTGTGTATCTCTTAATGCAAACTGGCTACCCCAGTCATTGAAAGCAGGAAAGGAATATTCAAAGCAATACCTAGAGAATAAAGAGCTTTGTTGTCGTCCTTACGGTTCGACGAGACAGCCTGGATTCCTGAAAATTGCGAGAACAAGTCCATTCCATCTTCTGGGTGACATGTTTGAAAGTTGCTTGTCACTGTCTTGTCCCAAATGTGTTTTTTTTTTTCCCCAGGAGGCAACTGGACTTTCTTGGGTTTTTTTTTCTTTTCTTTTGAAGACATTTCACTTCTCATCCAAGAAGCTTCTTCAGCTTATTCAAGGTGACTGTTAAAGAAAAAAAAAAACAAAGTCTTTATTTTAGAAATATCCTAAACAAGTAGACCGCTCCAAGCCCTTCTTTCTTTAGAAATTGAGAGATTGTGTTATACATTTTTTTTTTTTTGGAACAAAAATCTTCAGAAGTACCCAATGCTTACTTTCCATTCTTGACCCAAATATGAATTGAGAGAAAATGTCCATGATTTTTTTGCCATGTTGCGCTTCTCAGACAGAACACAATTCAGTTTATTTATTTATCATTCATTCATTCATTCATTCATTCATTCATTCATTCATTCGGCAACAAGTATAAGGAAACAAGTAACTGTATAGACATAGACATGGACACATGGAAAAAAAATTGGCACAAATAAAAGGATATAAATAGGCAAAAAGTAGTCATAAACACATAAAATGATTACCTATAAATGGGGACAGTAGGACAGGGACGGTAAGTACGCTGTTGCGCTTATGCATGCCCCCTTAGGGGCCTCTTAAGAAATGTGAAAAGTCCACGGTATACAGTTTAAGGTAAAAGGTATGGGGGGATTAGAGAGACTAACAACAGGATCAGGTAGAGTGATCCAGACATTTACTGCTCTATTACAGAAGTCATATTTCCTACAATCAAGATTCGAGCGAATTACATGGAGTTTGAATCTATTGATGGCCCTTGTGTTATTACAGTTGAAATTAAAGTACTCATTTACAGGTAGGACTTTTTGGTAAATAATCTTATGAACTAAGCATAAGTCAGAACATAGATGGAATAGTTCAAGGCTATCCAGACCTAAAATTTCAAGCCTGGTGCGATAGGGAATTTTATTTTGAGCAGAAGATTTGAGGACTCTTCTAGTAAAATATCTCTGGACCTTCTCTAATGTATTGATGTCTAAAATACAGTGAGGGTTAATGGTATGATAAAGAATACTGCTCTGCAGGAATGAAGCCACCATGTTGGACTTTCTTTATGATCTATGGAGGAGACACAAAAGACATTCTCAAGCAATTATATCCTTGAATGTGGATAGCCAACCTCCTGGAACTGAACAAAAGAACACAAATCAAGTGATATCTACTGGACAACCAATCAAATTTACTGAACTCAAATGTGATCATGACTCCTATCTGTGTTTGAAGGTTGAATCGTGGCAACTGGACTAATTCTTGTTGTTAGTTTGAGATGTTTCGCTGCTCACCCAAGCAACAGCATCAGTCGGAGCAAGTAAGATAGGCTGAGAGTTGCCCAAACGTACCAACTCCTGCCATGCCAATCTCAGAGGTTTCTTTCTCAAAATGCATTGCAATTGTTAAGCACTGGGGAAATCAGGAGATTCAGGCACTTCAAATGATTATGAAGAAACAAACGAAGAAGGGTTGCAGGAATTGGGTATAGCTGGTCCAGAGAAAAGAAGGACTACAGGGACATGATAGCAATATTCCAGTATTTGAAAGGCTGCCATAAAGAAGAGGGAGTCAACTTATTTTCCAAAGCACCAGAAAGCAAGACAAGAAAGAATCGATGGAAGCTAATCAAGGAGAAACTTCCTAACAGTGAGGACAAGCAGTGAATGGAAATTGCCTTCAGAAGTTGTGGGTGCTTCATCACTGGAGGTTTTTAAGAAGAAACTGGGCAGCCATTTATCTGAAATAGTATAGGGTCTCCAGCCTGAGCAGGGGGCTGGACTAGAAGACCTCCAAGGTCCCTTCCAGATCTCTCCTGATTCGTTGATTCACTATAAAGATTTATTGCAGGGTTAAGCTCTCAACAAGAATCTGGCCAACTAACAGTTGAGAGAAATAAGCGGGAGATAAAAAAGACATTCAAGATGGGCTGGACTTAGATCTCATGCAGGTATGCAGGGACTTGTGACTTATAATCATAATCATAATCATAAGTTTATTTGTCAAGCATATATAAGATAACAGGTAAAAGTATAAACATAATTTGAATACATGAAAAGAGTAAGAGTAAAAAGTAATATTAGGACAGGGACGGTAGGCATGCTGGTGCACTTATGCACGTCCCTTACAGACCTCTTAGGAATGGGATGAGGTCAACAGTAGACAGTTTAAGGTTAAAGTTTTGGGGGTTTGGGGAAGAATCCACAGAGTCAGGTAGTGCATTCCAGGCATTGACCACTCAGTTGTTGAAGTCGTATTTTCTGCAATCAAGTTTGGAACGGTTTACCTTGAGTTTGTATCTATTATTTGCTCATGTATTGTTGTAGTTGAAGCTGAAGTAGTCATTGACAGGAAGGACATTGTGGCAGATAATTTTATGTACGATGCTTAGGTCAGACTAAAGTTGGCGTAGTTCTAAGTTGTCTAAGCCCATATAATTTGGAGACTGGTTGCATAAGGTATTTTATTGCGGGTAGAGGAATGGAGGACTCTTCTCGTAGAATATCTCTGGACTCTCTCGATTGTATTTATGTCCGATATGTTATTATTTTATATAATACATAAAATATGTTATTATTTATATTATGATGTGTTTGACCCCTCTCTTGGCCTCAACCTGGTCCTCTCCTACAGCAATATGTCAAAATAGATTCTCGGGCAAAGGTGTCTGAAGGTGGAATCTGGACTAATTTTTTTTTGTGTTGTTAGTTTGAGATATTTCACTGCTCATCCAAGCAGCTTTATCAGTCAGAACAAATAAAATAGGCAGAGTATCATTCAAATGTACCAACTTCTACCTCACCAACCTCAGGGGTTTCCTCCCCAAAATGCATTGCAATATGTCATTGTAGCAGTGATGAAATCTTTTTTTTTTTTTTTTTTACTATCAGTTCTGTGAGCATCGCTTGGTGGGCATGGTGTGGCTTGGTGGCCGTGGCAGGGGAAGGATACTGCAAAATCTCCATTCCCTCCCCACTCCTGGGGGAAGGACATTACAAAATCTCCATTCCCTCCCCATTCCTGGGGCCAGCCAGAGGTGGCATTTGCCAGTTAAACATTTCCTATTTTGGTTTCTATTTTTGAGCCAACTGTACATTTTATTCCATATTTCATAATAGTCCGAATCGTCCCTCTCTTTCAACTCCATAGTCATTTTATCCATTTCTGCGCATTCAAGGATTTTCCTAATTTGTTGGTCAACCGATTATCATTCCTGGAATTGACATTAAGGATTTATCGCTGGGGAGAAATGGAGTAGATTCTCAGTCATTCAGGCACAGGTATCAGAAGGTTGAACCATGACAACTGGACTAATTTTTGTTTTTTAGTTTGTGTGGTTTCGCTTGACTCATCTCTTTGTTTCTTTTCAAGATTCATACCCAAGAAAGAAGACATTGTGCATGAAACTTGACTTCAATAGGAAACTATTTCCCACTTGGAAAGTAGACTCCCTGGATTTTTTAGAAGAATTACTGACCCAGAAAAGTGTTGCTATCAGATCTAAAAAGGACATTATGGAAGGCATCCAAGCATAGTTATCGCAAATACCTTATCTGTATTGGCAGCTAATACGACCTCTACAATGCAATCCAAGGAAGTAGTGAAGCATGTCCCATTTTCACTGCCAATGCCAGCTTTCTTTTTTTCTCAATTGCTCATAAGGCCTTCTTCGGTCCTAAACCCATTTTAAAAAATCCACAGAGTTAAAAACTTCTTACATCTTTAGGATTGGCACTCTGGTTTTCTCTGATGGTTTAAAAGAGAATCCTAAGGCCTTCTGCAATGACAAGAAGGATTGGTCAGTTCATTAATTAAAACAAAAATAGCCAGTATTTTTTTCCACAATGTGTGTCTGTATTTAATTTCCTTGGCTAGTGTCCATTCAATATGACAAAAGAGAACTTGTTTTCCCAATTTTGATTCTAGGGAAAAAAGAAAGAAGATGATGAAAATTGTATTGTTGAAAATTCTTGCATTTATTTAATTGCATTCTGAAGGTGGCTATTGGATTAGGAAAGAGCCTCATGTCTCCCCATCTACTTCATGTTCCTCTCCTGCCCACCTTTTAATGGGGTTTGTTATTTGTTATTATTAATTGTTTTATTATTTTGATGTATGCTAGTTTTAATGTTTGTAAGCTGCCCAGAGTCATCTCTGGATGAGGGTGGCATATAAGTTAAGATTAAGTTAAGTTGAGTTGAGTTGAGTTGAGTTGAGTTGAGTTAGAGAGAGAGAGAGAGAGAGAGAGAGAGAGAGAGAGAGAGAGAGAGAGAGAGAGAGAGAAAGAGAATAACAGAGTTGGAAGGGACCCTGGAGTTCTTCTAGTCCAAGCCCCTGCTTAGGCAGGAAACCCTACACCACTTCAGTCAAATGGTTATGCAACATCTTCTTAAAAACTTCCAATGTTGGAGCATTCACAACCTCTGGAGGCAAGTTGTTCCACTGATTAATTATTCTGTCAGGGAATTTCTCCTTAGTTCTAGGTTGCTTCTCTCCTTGATTAGTTTCCATCCATTACTTCTTGTCCTGCCCTCAGGTGCTTTGGAGAATAGCTTGACTCCAGGGGTGAAATGCTCCCAGTTCGGACCAGATTGCCCAATCCAGTAGCGATGGCGGTGGGTGGTTCAGAGAACCGGTAGCAAAATCCCTGCTCCTCCCCCCCCCCACATGCCCAGCTAAGCCACATGGTCATCAGAGGCTTTTTTTTTTAACTTTTAAAAGCATTTTTTCTACAAACTCTTCCTTTTAATGCTTTTAAAGGTAAATAGAAAGCCTCTGATGATTGCACAGCTCAGCTGGGATCATCAGAGGCTTTTCAAAGCATTTTTTTCTGCAACCTCTTGGCTGAAGAGGTGGTAAAAAAAATTGCTTTGAAAAGTATCTGACAATCCCAGCTGAGTTGCCTGATCGTCAGAGAGGTATTTTTTAAAAAGCCTCTCTGACGATCTCAGCTGAGTTGCCTGATCGGCAGAGGCTTTTCAAAGCATTAGAAAAAATGCTTTGAAAAGTTAAAAAAAAAATTGGCCACACCCACCCAGTCACATTACCCCCCCACCAAGCCATGCCCACAGAACCAGTAGTAACATATTTTACATTTCACCCCTACTTGACTCCCTCTTCTTTGAGGCAACTCCTGAGATATTGGAAGACTGCTATCATGTCTCCCCTAGTCCTTCTTTTCATTAAACCTGACATACCTAGTTCCTGCAACCGTTCTTCATATGTTTTAGCCTCCAGTCTCCTAATCCTCTTTGTTGCTCTTCTCTGCACTCTTTCTAGAGTCTCCACATCCTTTTTACATCGTGGCAACCAAAACTGAATGCAGTATTCCAAGTTTGGCCTTACCAAGGCATGATAATGTGGTATTAACACTTCACGTGATCTTGATTCTTGATTAGTTGAGTAAGTTAAGTTAAGTTAAGTTAAGTTTTTTTTTTAATTTGATTTATATGCCGCCCTTCTCCGGAGACTCAGGGCGGCTTACAATGTGTTAAGCAATAGCCTTCATACTTCTGTATGTTTATACAAAGTCAGCTTATTGCCCCCACAAACTGGGTCCTCAATTTACCCATTTTAGAAAGGATGGAAGGCTGAGTCGACCTTGGGCCTGGTGAGAATTGAACTCACAGTAATTGCAGGCAGCTGGATGTTAAATGCTGCCTTAGTAGGAGGCATTAGCCTCTTACGCCCCTCAGGCTCCCTAAGTTAAGTTAAGTTAAGTTAAGTTAAGTTAAGTTAAGTTAAGTTAAGTTAAGTTAAGTTAAGTTAAGTTCATACATTCATGTATACATACATAGGAGAGACCATGGACAGTATACATACCACTTTCTTATTGCACAATTTTAACAGAATAACAGAGTTCCAATATCTAACTGAGAGCCAGAAGAAGAGGGGGTCAACCTATTCTCCAACGCATCTGAAAGTAGAAAAACAACCAATGGATGAACCAACTATTCAAGGAGAGAACCAAGCTAGAACCAAGGAGAAATTTCCTGACAGCTAGAACAATTGAACAGTGGAATGAATTGCCTCCAGAGATTGTGGGTGCCCCAACACTGGAAGTTTTTAAGAAGAGATTGGGCAACAATTTATCTGAAATGGTACAGGGTCTCCTGCTGGAGCAGGGGGTTGGACTAGAAGACCTCCAAGGTCCCATCCAACTCTGTTATTCTGTTATTTAGTTGGAAACCTCCAGTGTTGGAACATCCATAACTTCTGAAGGCAAGCTGTTCCATTGATGAATTGGTCTAACATTCTCCCTATCTAAACCACATTTCTATTAAATGTCAAGTATGCATGGAACTTCTTTTCATAGTGGTACTACTATTATATCTTAGGACATATATCATGTCCTTCAGAAATTAAGAAATTGGATAAATGTAAAGAAACTGGATAAATGTAGAAAAACTGTCTATTTAGCTTTTTCTGTCCATAATATTGTTGAATAACTTTTTTTAAAAACACAATCTTAGTAAGAATTATTTATGTAAAGAATAAAAGTTGATACAAACTACAGAATCTACAAACTGCTAAAAAAAGGGGGGGGGGAAGGTTGTTGAAAAAGGAAAAGGAAAAAAGGAAGGAAGGGAAAAAGAAGTAATGTCCTCCTTTATCTCAGCAGGTAAACACAATTTTAATAGCTTATCAGCGTCTCTAAATAGAATAATCTCTCTTTTCCCCTTAGCTCATCTCTTAGATAAGGCAAAGAAAATCAAAATGCTATGTCAATCAATCTTTATCAGTGAAAGTTCACTAAAGGCCACCTGCTATGCCTATTTTCTTCTTTTAACCCTGGTCAAACAAGCCAATCTTATAAATCTTCTCTGATTTTGTAAAAAGATATACTTTAACCCTTTCAAAAAAAAAAGTGGGGAGGCATAAGTGGTTTATTGCTCATCTGTGTTTCAAAGCAAGCATACTTCAGAATTTTACCAGCTTTCTTTGATGTCCATAATTTTCCAAAGCACCTGAAGGCAGGACAAGAAGCAATGGGTGGAAACTAATCAAGGAGAGAAGCAACTTAGAACTAAGGGGAAACTTCCTGAGAACAATTAACCAGTGGAACAAGTTGCCTCCAGAAGTTGTGGGTGCTCTATCAGTGGAAGCTTTTAAGAAGAGACTGGACAGCCATTTGTCCAGAATGGTACAGGGTCTCCTGATTGAGCAAGTGGCTGGACTAGAAGACCTCCAAGGTCCCTTCCATCTCTGTTATTCTGTTATTTAGTTGGAACAAATTGGAAACCTCCAGTGATGAAGCATCCACAACTTCTGAAGGTAAGCCATACCATTGATGAATTGTTCTAATGTTCTCCCTATCTAAACCACATTTCTATTAAATGTCAAGCACTAACGGAGTTACGCTGTATTCTGTGTTTTGTTTCTGATCGCAAACAGTTCTTCCAAACCTTAGCAGAGTTCCTTGTATATCCTGAGGGGAAAAATATTTAAAGCAATTTCCCAGTTTCATGTCTGTTCATCTCCTACAAGTAAAAAGTGATCCATCACTTACATGTGTATTATATCTGTCCATTTTCAAAGTTGTAAGTTGTAAGAAGAGATTGGACAACCACTTGTCTGAAATGATGTAGGGTTTCTGACCTCCAAGGTCCCATCCACCTCTATGATTCTGTTATCTTTCCTTTGTTTTTGGGAAAAAAAAAATATGCCAAATTGGATGCAGCATCCAGTGGCATTTTGCTCACCAAACTGTCTTGCTAGTGAAGAAAAAAAGCCAGCAAGGCATCTGCTCACCATGGCACATACAGGAAGTCAATTTGGGTGGAGAATATAGAAAAGCAGAAGGGGACAAAACACTGAAATATCCACAATAGAGGAATGGATCATGAACAGGGAAGTGTTTTCGGGAATGGCAAAATTAACCTGGTCAGGGATAAGATAACAAGTATTTTTAATTTAAAGACTGGGAACCTCTTCTGGATTTTTTTGCTGAAGATGGAAAAAATGAATTGGTAATCTGTGGATTTGTTGATTAAAAAGGGGTTGAACCACTGTAATTTAAACAGGGAGAAGAGATAATGTTCATAACCATTGGAAAAAAGATTGGAAGTTTTTTCCCTGCCCTGCCCTTTTCCTTCTATCTTCCTTTCCTTTCCTTTCCTTTCCTTTCCTTTCCTTTCCTTTCCTTTCCTTTCCTTTCCTTTCCTTTCCTTTCCTTTCCTTTCCTTTCCTTCCCTTCCCTTCCCTTCCCTTCCCTTCCCTTCCCTTCCCCCTCCCCTTCCCTTTTCCTTCTATCTTCTTTTCCTTTATTTTTTCTTTTTATCTTCCCTTTCCTCCTGTCCTCTCCTCTCCTCTCCTCTCCTCTCCTCTCCTCTCCTCTCCTCTCCTCTCCTCTCCTCTCCTTTCCATTCTATTCCATTTCCCTACCTGCATTATATTTTCTGCCTTTTCTTTTATCTTTCAACCTCTATTAAAAAAAAACAAAACCACAAATCACTCTATGCAGTTTCTTAATGGAAAGCCAAGTCGTACAATTTAATGCGAGCTAGGATTACTAATTTTGAGGCTACCTTGCAAGTCAACCTATAGTTCTCGCTATCCCTTCAACTCAGAGAAATATGCATTGTTCTAACACATACTCAGGATGTCGATGCCATTAATTCAATATTAGTACCAGTACTTTCAGTTCATTTAATTATTTAGCTTCTTCAGTTGTAATACAGATGTAGAGTTTTATCAGTCTCCATCTGCTCACATCTCATTGGATATTTAAAGTGAACATTGACTTGAAAATAAGAACAGGAACATCCCAACCTGAAAAACAAATCCCAATATATTTATTGTGCTGTGTAACAAATGTATGCACGCACAGACAAACAGACACACACATAGGACAAGACAAGGAAAGTCAACAGCGTGGGGATTTGTTGCTAACAAAATACTGATTCTGGACAGATGTAATCTGCTCCACTTGAATCCCTGCCAAGTTGTAGGCAAGACTCAGGGGACAGATTCTGTACCTATGGACCACAGAAGGTTGAAGAGGAAGGGTCATCACTCAGTAGTGACATACATGGTTAGCATGACAAATATGTCATATTCAACACTGAACTTCTCCAGGAGGAAACTTCAAAGAAAAAATAGAGTACCTCTAGAAGAGAATATTTGTAGCTCAGGCTTGAACTGTGGGACACTTGGTGTTCTCTGAGCTTGGTTGTTTTCTTTCAGATATTTCATTACCCAACTAAGCAACATTATCAGTGCTAGAAGGAGGTGGGGTTTGCTTTCATTTTATGTACTAATGGTTTGTCCTTTCAATCTTGGTGGGAGTAGGTTGAGTGGTAATTGATTTGGGCTGTTTGTTGTTTACTCTAAATTTGTTTGCCTGAGTTGCTTTGCTTCTTGATTGTTGGTCTAGGGTTAAACTTTGTGTTAATCTCGTCTCCTTGGGGTGTTGCTTGCTGGTAAGGATGTGTTTTGGTCTTTTTTGTTTTCTTTTTTGCTTGTTTCTTTGGAATGGTATGTAGACATTGTTTATCTCTATACGCCTGTTGATGGCTGATTTGTCTGAGTGTCCGGCTTCCAGGAACTCTCTAGCATTTATGGACTTGACTTGGTCTAGGATGCTCACAGTTTCCCAGTTGAAACTATGGTCTGATCATGTCTTGTGAAATGAAGGATTTTTCATCCTTCTTCTGACTGTTAGTTTAATAGTTTATTGTCATTGTATGTATGTACACAGTATACCCATACAATGAAATTCACATAACACCCAGAGACCAAGTCCAACACACATGACCATCCCCAGATACACACACACACACCAAAAATTCCCCACCCCTCAACCACCCAAGCATCCACGCAGCAGACCAAGTAATACTGTCCAACAGCTCACTGATGGTGGCCCTTTAGTTCATTGTTGAGTGCCATTATAGCTCTGGGATAAAAACTATTCAGAAGACATGTGGTTCGAGTTTTAATTGTTCTGTATCTTCTGCCGGAAGGCAACAGTCCAAAACGATTGTAAGCAGGATGGGAAGAGTCTCTGAGAATGTTACGCAATTTCCTCAAACAGTGAGATTTGAAGATGTCGTCCAGGGCTGGTAGCTGGAGCCCAATAATATTCTAGGCAGTTTTAATAATTCTCTGTAGAGCTTTTATGTCAGCTGCAGATCTGCTCCCATACCATGCAAGAATGCCATATGTCAGGACACTCTCAGTGGTGCTGCGATAGTAGGACAGAAGTAGATGCTGAGATAGCTTTATCTTCCTGAGCATTCTCAGGAAGTACAACCTCTTCTGGGCCTTCTTCACAAGCATGTTAGCATTCATAGTCCATGAGAGGTCCTCCGAGATAGAAATGCCCAGAAATTTAAAACTACCAACCCTCTCCACCTCCTCCATTCTTCTGATTGTTAGATGCTGTTCATGCATGTGCTCTGATAAGACCTCCTCACCCAGACATACAAGCGCAGAGTAAACAGCAGCCTAGTCAGAGAACTACTAAGAACACTCCCAGCCACAGTAATAGGGCAAACTACTCTATAGAAACAGAGGGAAAACCCCACTCCCTTCTAGTCCTGATGATGTTATCTAGTTGGGTAATGAAGCTCTGCAAGAAAACAACCAAGCTCAGAGAGCACCAGGCAACCCCCAGAAAATTACAGTGCTTGTCAGTTGCTATAGTTAAAATAAATCCTGGTTTGTTCCAAACAAGAGAAAGAATCACAGAGGTGTAAAGTTCACACTGAAGGAGGATAAAACTTTGGTTCAGATCAAAAGCCAAATATTAAAGGCCCAAAACCTTGGTCAAGGCTACAAGTTCCTCCCCTGCCTGGAAGGAGATGCTGAAATGACAGTTTGTATTTTTATCTGTAAAAGTGCAGACTGACCCAGACAGATGCATCCTGTTGTTCACTTCTGCATTCCACCCTAAATGTCATGTATAACATATGACAGCATGGGCGAAGCCATATAGTATATTAATGTGACACCCTTTCTTCTCTCTTATCTTACTGAACGTCTGGAATAGGCGTCTTTCAGTTCCCCTTATACCATATATGTCTAAATGTACCACCCATCCTCTGTATATGCAATTTGAGGTATAAATGTATACTTTTGTAAACCCTTCGGGGTTCAAACAATTTGCTGTATTATTGCTGTTTGAACCTGCGCATAATAAACCTTTCCTGCATTGAAGAGCTTGGCCTAGTCCTGTCTTTTCTACAACAACACAATTCAGTAAGGGAACAAAGGTGTCCAAAAGTCAGTTTTCTGGGGTTGGTTTCTTTTATGGCAATCCCTTTTTGTTCCTCAAAACTGCACAAACAGCTTCTATGGAAGAAAGGGTCACCTTCTTGCCATAGTAGCAGTGTTCCAATATTTGAGGGGCTGCCACAAAAAAAGAGGAGAGTCAATCTATTTTCCAAAACCCCAAAGAGAATAAACGATGGATGGAAACTAATCAAGGAGAGAACCAACATAGAACTAGGGAGAAACGTCCTGATAGTACTAATGCAATGCTCTCTACTTGGGGCTCCCCTTGGGGTGCACCTGGAGGCTCCAACTGGTGCAGAATGCGGCCACGCGGGGGATTATGGGAGCGATGGGGCGCTCCCATGTGACACCTCTCCTGCGTGAGCTGCATTGGTTGCCGGTGGACTTCCGGGTGTGTTTCAAGGTGTTGGTAATCACCTTTAAAGCGCTCCATGGCTTAGGACCAGGGTACTTACGGGACCGCCTTCTGCCTCCAATTGCCTCCCACCGGCCAGTTCTCTCCTACAGAGAGGGCCTCCTCAGGGTGCCATCAGCCAGACAATGCCGGCTGGCAACCCCCAGGGGGAGAGCCTTCTCTGTGTTAGCCCCCACCCTCTGGAATGATCTTCCTCCAGAACTGAGAACGATCTCCGACCTCCGGACTTTTCGTCGGGCCCTGAAAACTTATCTTTTTCAGCTTGGCGGTTTAGCCTGATCCCTGCTGAATTTTAAAATTTTTAGAGTTTTTAGAGTTGATGTATTTTAATATTTATTTGTTTTTAATTTTCAGCCAAATTTATATTTGTTTTATAATATTTTAACTTTTATGTATTGGTTTTTTACTCGGCTGTCCACCGCCCTGAGTCCGTAAGGAGAAGGGCGGTATATAAGTCTAATAAATAAATAAATAAATAAAAAATAGTGAGAACAATTAACCAGTGGAACGGAAGTTGCCTTCAGAAGTGGTGGGTGCTCCATCACTGGAGGCTTTCAAAAAGAGACTGTGCAGCCTTTTGTCTGAAATGGTATAGGGTCTCCTGCTTGATTGGAGGGGGATTGGAGTAGAAGACCACCAAGGTCCCTTCCAACTCTGTTATTCTATTATTCTTACGACTTCACTTCTCAGGAGGAGATGGGCCTCCAAGAGTTCGATTCCATATAACTGAACATCTCTAAGAAATGTTTCATGTTGTGTAAACTACCTTATCAAAGAGAACTTTATTCAGTCGGTGTTTCTTTGAATTGTCTCTGTCCAACACAGCCCAAATCACTGCAATTGTACAATAAATTCCTCCTCCAAGAATAGGGGTTTGTTAGACAATTATCTTACTCTAGCTGTGAAATTTTATGTGGAGTGTAGATGAGGTTTGCACTCTCTCGCCTTCGTTCCTCTCCATCATTTTGTTCATCGTTTTTATTTTGGGAGAAACTCCATGAAGGAAGAAAATCTGATGAATTCGCCTCTCCCTGCATTTCCCCATATGCAACCCACCAATAAAATCATCAAATCTCACACTAGAAGAAAAGCAAAAAAATATTCTTTTCAAATGGCAACATCTAAGGAAGTGTATGGGAAATAACAAGACTTTCCAGATTGTAAGATACTTTTCTTCTCCCCAAAGGAAATTATGGATTCCTAAATATCTGGCATCACTTCTTTGTCCATTTACATCTGGTGTTTCTTTCATGTAAACAGCAGAAGAGGGAGGGGAAAAAGAGAGAGAAAAAACTCTTGATGAAGCAAAGGTTAATTAACTATAGGTAGTTGTCATTCTACAACCATTTTTAATTGATTGCTTGAAGTTGCAGTAGCACTTCAGTTCAGTAGCACTGAAAAAAAAAGTGACTTATGGCCATTTTTCACACTTACGTTCATTGCGGCATCCCTGTTAGAATTCTCTCTCTATATAGCACCACAGAGCAAACAACAGTACAGTCACCATGTGCTTTACTGCTCAACTGTATAACTGTAACAGAAAACAGAAAACTCTACTTAGAACAAAGGAGCATGGAGTATATACCATAGTTGCAAACTTGTAAACACTGCCATCTACTGGCTTAAAATCTAACTATTTTGCCGCCCTTATCGCATCATCAGATAATCGCCCAGCCGCCCTGTTTAGGGTGACCCGCTCCCTCCTTCATTCGGGAGCGCGGGAGGATCCCTTGCACGGTCGTGCTGAGGATTTTGTTCAATATCTGGATGACAAAATAACTCAGATTCGGGATGACTTGGCCGCCGACTGGGTTAGTTCGGGCGAGGTGACTGAGGCAGGTCTTGAGAGTGTTATCTGGGCTGAGTTCGATCCTGTGGCTCCCGAGGATGTGGACAGGACCTTGGGGAGACTGAATGCAACCACATGTTTATTGGACCCGTGTCCCTCCTGGTTGGTGCTGGCCTCCCGGGAGGTTACACGAGGCTGGCTCCAGGAGATCATAAATGCTTCTTTGCGTGAGGGTGCCCTACCGGCCGCCTTGAAGGAGGCGGTGGTGAGGCCCCTCCTCAAGAAGCCCTCCCTGGACCCGGCTATTTTGGCTAATTACCGTCCAGTCTCCAACCTTCCCTTTTTAGCGAAGGTTGTTGAGAGTGTGGTTGCATGGCAGCTCCCTCGGTACCTGGATGAAGCTGTCTATTTAGACCCGCTCCAGTCCGGCTTCAGGCCTGGATACAGCACTGAAACGGCATTGGTCGCGTTGGTGGATGATCTCTGGCGGGCCCGGGGTAGGGGTTATTCCTCTATCCTGGTGTTGTTAGACCTCTCAGCGGCTTTTGATACCATCGACCATGGTATCATGTTGCGCCGGTTGGAGGGACTGGGGGTGGGAGGCACCGTTTTACAGTGGTTCTCCTCCTACCTCTCCGACCGGTCACAATCTGTGTTGACAAGGGGGCAGCGGTCGACCCCGAGGCGCCTAGTGTGTGGGGTGCCACAGGGATCGGTCCTCTCGCCCCTCCTGTTCAACATTTATGTAAAGCCGCTGGGTGAGATCATCCGTGGTTTTGGGGGGGAGTTCCATCAGTACGCTGATGATACGCAGCTGTACATTTCCACCCCAGACCACCCCAACGATGCCGTGGAAGTGATGTCCCAGTGCCTTGAAGCCGTGCGGGCCTGGATGGGGAGAAACAGGCTTCGACTCAACCCCTCCAAGACCGAGTGGCTGTGGCTGCCGGCGTCCCGATATAGCCAGCTGACACCATCGCTGGTTATTGGGGGCGAATCATTGGCCCCCACGGAAAGGGTGCGCAACTTGGGCATCCTCCTGGACCCACGGCTGTCTTTGGAGGATCACACGACAGCTGTGGCCAGGGGAGCTTTCTATCAGGTTCGCCTGATACGCCAGTTGCGGCCCTTTCTAGATCGGGACTCCCTACGCACAGTCACTCAGGCACTCGTCACCTCTCGCCTGGACTACTGCAATGCTCTCTACATGGGAGTTCCTCCAGAACTGAGAACAATTGCTGACCTCCGGACTTTTCGTCGGGCCCTGAAAACTCATCTCTTTCAGCTTGCTGGTCTAGCCTGACCCCGCTGAATTTTTAAGATCTGTATTATAAGGTTGGGTGTTTTAAATATTTAATGGTAAATGGTTTTAATTTTTAGCCAAAGTTATATGCTTTTTTAAGAAATTTTTTAACTTTTGTGTACTATTTTTATTTGGCTGTTCACCGCCCTGAGTCCGCAAGGAGAAGGGAGGTATACAAAACTAAACAAACAAACAAACAAACAAACAAATAAATAAATAAATAAACAAATAAATAAATAAATAAATAAAAACACTGTAGTTGTTGCATAAAGATACCATGTTTTCCCCCAAAATAAGACCCAGTCTTATTTTCTTTTGGGCCCCAAAATAAGCACTAGGGTTTATTTTGATATTGTGATCAGCCTTGCTGGGAGCCCCCCACCCCCAGTGCACACACAAAAGCCAGCAAGTACTAGGAGACCGACAGTACCCAGGAGCAGCTACAGCCTGCCAGTTCCTTGGTAGGTGCATTCTGGGGCTCCGCAGAGCAAAAGGCATGGAGCAGAAGGCAGGTGATCCCAACACATGGAATGAATGGAAGGCAGGCAATCCCGACATGCCATGCGAGCTGCAGGCAAGTCAAGAGACATGAAGATGAGCCTCCATCAGCTGGCCACCACCACACGGTTTTCCTGTGGTCCACGTGGTGCGTCCAGATTGCCTGCCTCTCTCCTGCACCTCTGCCTCTGTCCGCTGCTGGTGTCACCATACAATGAGCCTCCTATGGCTGCCCACCACTCCGGCCCACCAACATTTGGCTTTCCCATGGCCCATGCAGCATGTTTGAATTGCTTCCGCCTGCTGCTTGCAGAAGTACTGAGCTCACCACCTTCTATGTTGGACACGCCCACGCCCCTTCACTAGGGTTTATTTTTGGGGTAGGTCACGTTTTCAAGGAAACACGATACTTTTCAACAACAAATTCCAACAATCCCCATGGTCACATGATTAAAATTTTGTCATTTGGCAAATGCTCATATTTATTTATTTATTTATTTATTTATTTATTTATTTATTTATTTATTTATTTATTTATTTATTTATTTATTTGATTTATATACTGTCCTTCTCCGGAGACTCAGGGCGGCTTACAACATGTTAAGCAATAGCTTTCATACTTTTGTATATTTATACAAAGTCAGCTTATTGCCCCCACAATCCGGGTCCTCATTTGATCAACCTTAGAAAGCATGGAAGGCTGAATCAACCTTGAGCCTGGTGTGATTCAAATTTACAGTAATTGCAGACAGCTGAATGTTAATAACAGGCTTTAATCTGCTGCGCCACCAGGCTCTTATTTATATTTATGATGGTTGCAGTGACCCAGGGACATGTCCAGGGGTTTCAATGGCCGTACAAAAGGTATGTTATGTCTGGTTTTCACTTTTACATGTGTTGCAGCAACCCCATGGTCACATGATCAAAATCCAGGTGTTTGGCATAAATTTACAACGGTTACAGCATCCCAGTCATTTTCCCACAAGCAAAATCAATGGGGGGAGTCAGATTCATTAAATGATCACGTGATTCACTTCACAAATTCAATTCTTAACCATGGGGAAAAAAGGTCATTCAGTTGGGCATGACTCACTTAATAACCACCTTACTTAGCGATAAAAACGTTCATTCCAGTTGTGGTCATAAATCAAGGACTTCTGTAAAACACTACTTGTCTGATCTAGGTTCTTCCACTGATAGATGTTCCTGAGAATCGAGCATCTTATTTGTTATGAAATATGTTTGCAACCTGTTGCTCCTCTATACTGGTGTTCCAATATCTCAGGGGCTGCCCCAAAGAAGAGAGAGTCCAGCTATTCTCCAAAGCACCTGAAGGCAGGACAAGAAGCAATGGATGAAAGTTAATCAAGGAGAGAAGCAACCTAGAACTAAGGAAAAATTTCCTGACAGTTAGAACAATTAATCAATGGAATGGCTTGCCTCCAGGAGTGCTTTCAGGAATTGGGTATGGCTGGTCTAGAGAAAAGAAGAACTAGGGGTGACATGACTAGGATATTTGAGGGGCTGCCACAGAAAAGAGGAGGTGGTCAATCTGTTTTCCAAAGCACCAGAAGACAATAAACAATGGATGGAAACTAATCAAGGAGAGAAGCAACCTAGAACGAAAGAGAAACTTCCTGATAGTGAGAACAATTAACTAGTGGAACAGTTTGCCTTCAGAAATTGTAGATGCTTCATCACTGGAGGTTTTTAAGAAAAAAACTGGGCAACCACCTATCTGAATCTTGAGCAAGGGGTTGAGCAGTTGGGTTGGACTAGAAGACCTCCAAGGTCCCTTCCAGCTCTATTCTGATTGATTGAAATCAGTGGGATGACTTGCCTTCAGAAGTTGTGCATGCTCCATCACTGGAGGCTTTTAAGAAGGGGCTGGACAACCGTTTGTCTGAAATGGTATAGGGTTCTGCCCCAGCTACGGATCCCAAAGAACACAGAACACACAAAGTTTATACAAAACTTAATTTACTAAAATAACTCAGTCTTTTTCAAAACAAAGGCTGTTAATAAGCTTTCTTAACAGCCTACAAGAAAACAAAGATAAAGTAATCACAATCTTATGAAGGTTGGCAGAAAGCCCAGAAGCAATGAGAATCCAGACGCGGAGTAGAGTGAACTAAAGTTGTTCCCGACAACTTGCTAAGGAGTCAATGTTCCTCCTTAAATAGGCTAAGGGAGTGGCCAATTAGCCCCAAGCTCTCTCAAGGAGACCTCCTCCTGAGGAACCACTCCTGCCTTTTGGCAGCTCTGTGCGCCCATGCATCAAGAAGAGGCTCCTTCTCTTCATCCTCTTCATTTAAAGGAGCTTCTGGAGGTTCTGAAGGCCCTGGCTGAATCCCCACCTCTGGCACCACCTCTTCTCCAGCTTCCTCATTGTCTGACTCCGCTGCCAGCTGCACAGGCTGCTGGTGCAACACCACACCAGCCTCCTCGCTGTCAGAATCAGCTACAATCTGCACAGGCCGCTGACGGGCCACAATATATAGGATTTTCTGCTTGATGAAGGGGTTGGACTAGAAGACCTCCAAGGTCCCTTCCAACCCTGTTATTCTGTTATTCCTTATTCTTCTTGAAAATTCAAATATTTTCTGTTTTCTTCCTGGGACTTATAGCAATAACGTCATACACACACAGAGACACACAAATGCACCCTTCAAGATGCAGCATCGGTTAGGATACATTAGATAGGGAAGGTACCGGAACATCTTTGCTTAGCGGATACAAAATAATCAATTTTAACCGCGCAAGAAAGTTTTAGTTATCGCCCTTTTTGAAATATGATTTCCTTCTTTTGAGATATTTGCCCTTCCCTCCCACCTCACCTCTGCTTCACGCACCCACAACCACATGCTTTGCGCAAAAACTTTGACCTTGTGTTGAAAGATAAAAAGCCGAGCAAACCTATGGTATCTGGGTGATTAATAGTAGAGCCAGTGAGTTGTCTCCGACTTACACAACATCACAAATATGCTCCGATACCCCCAGCACCTCCGAGCTGTGCTCACCTTCTTGTTCAATCATTTATCAGCTTAATGATAATGACATCCCAATATCATAATTACCGCTGAGTCTTTAAAAAAAAAAAAGAACATAAATTTGATGACGGAAAATGTAAAAGCACTCATCCCCCCCCCCCACAACACTCTCCCACCTTCTTCTTCCCACCATTAGCGGTTAATGCCAAAATATGATCTTTATTCATTCCGCTGACATTATATAAAACTAACATCGGTTTTTTCCATTTTTCATGAAATTTTCATCCACGCTATTAGTTTCACTGATAGCAGGCTGGGAAATGTTGTTAGGTTAGAAGACGGACGATCCTGCGAAAACCTCAGCATGTTAAGAAGCCATAAAATTTTGTTTAGTTCATTTACTGCCACAGTCCAGTAAGTCTATAGTAACAGCAAGCTATTTTTTATTGTGTATTTATTTAAAGGTTGGATCTTCCTTTCAGCGGGGCCGCTTGATGGAATTCATCTGGGATTCTAACAGACTTCCTTCTTCAGAGGTGCCTCTGATTCTTGTAACTTCTTGGATAGTTGGTCTAAGTTACTAGTTCTCAATCTCAGCCTCTTCCAGATGGATGGACCTGGACTTCAACTCCCAAGATTCAAAACGACGGCCATTTTGGTTGTGGAATCCTGGCAGCTGAAGTTCAGTGATGGGCATCTTCTTCAATGGGGAAGGAGAAAAAAAATGACAAAATGTTAATGTTCCTTTCTGCACCAAAAAACAAAAAACAAAAAAAACCTGGACCAAAAAACTCCCAAGAAAGTCCAGTTGCCTCCTGAAAAAGCACTTTTGGGACACCCGTGTCCTGGATGACTGAGAATCTCTACAGACCTTTAGCTATACAATTTGGGATGGACACTCTTTGAATGGTGTGGGAGTAGGAAGGGATTTCCAGAGGAAAAAATTGCAGACTACAGGAACCACTTGCACTACTCAGGTGACCCTGAGGACACAGATAAACCTCCAAGTGCTTCAATCACCCTCTAAAAGGATGTAAATGAGCAGTGTATTTTGTACTGAGGGAGGGAGGGACGGAGGGAAAGAGAGAGGGAGGGAGGACTAAGTGAAAGGAAGTGAGAAGGAAGAAAGGTGAAAGGGAGGGAGGGAGGGAGGAAGGAATTGGGACTAAGTGAAAGAAAGTGAGGAGATGAAAGGAGGGAGGGAGGGAGGAAGGAAGGAAGGAGAGAGGGAGAGAGAGGAAGGAAGGAAGGAAGGAAGGAAGGAAGGAAGGAAGGAAGGAAGGAAGGAAGGAAGGAAGGAAGGAAGGAAGGAAGGGCTGAGTGAAAGAAAGTGAGAAGGAAGAAAAGTGAAAGGGAGGGAGTTAGGAAGGAAGGAATTGGGACAGTGAAAGAAAGTGAGGAGATGAAAGGAGGGAGGGAGGGAGGAAGGAAGGAGAGAGGGAGAGAGAGAGGGAGCAAGGAAGGAAGGAAAGAAGAGAGGGAGGAAGGAAGGAAGGAAGGAAGGAAGGAAGGAAGGAAGGAAGGAAGGAAGGAAGGAAGGAAGGAAGGAAGGAAGGGCTGAGTGAAAGAAAGTGCGAAGGAAGAAAGGTGAAAGCGAGGGAGAGAGGAAGGAAGGAATTGGGACTAAGTGAAAGAAAGTGAGGAGATGAAAGGAGGGAGGGAGGGAGGGAGGGAGGGAGGAAGGAGAGAGGGAGAGAGAGAGGGAGCAAGGAAGGAAGGAAAGAAGAGAGAGAGAGGAAGGAAGGAAGGAAGGAAGGAAGGAAGGAAGGAAGGAAGGAAGGAAGGAAGGAAGGAAGGGCTGAGTGAAAGAAAGTGAGAAGGAAGAAGGGTGGAAGGGAGGGAGGGAGGAAGGAAGGAATTGGGACTAAGTGAAAGAAAGGGAGGAGGTGAAAGGAGGGAGGGAGGGAGGGAGGAAGGAGAGGGAGAGCGAGAGGGAGGACTAAGTGAAAGAAAGTGAGAAGGAAGAAAGGTGGAAGGGAGGAAGGAAGGAATTAGGATTAAGTGAAAGAAAGTGAGAAGAAGAAAGGAGGGAGGGAGGAAGGAAGGAAAGAAAGAAAGAAAAAAAAGGAAGGAGGACAGTGAAAGAAAAGGAGACAGAAGAAAGGGCTGTTATAAGAAAAGAAGTGCAGGAGCTGAATCTTGTGCAAGTAATTTGGACCCATATTGGGGAAAGAAGTATTAATATTAAATATAATATTATTTAAATACGACCTTATTTAAAATGAAAGTGTCTCTGCCTGAAGACTATAGACAAGAATGAGGCTCCTCAACTGTGGCTCCCTGCTGTGTCTAAAAGGAGAATTTCAAACAGAAGAGCCGAAGAACAAAAGGGAAGAATCTCAAAGCAACTAATGAAAGCATCCGCCGTGAAGAATAACTTGCAGGAAGTGGGGGAGAAAGCTTCAAACACTGAAAAGCAACACTTCAACTGGACAAATTTGACTCTTCTCCCTGCATTTCCTTCTCAGCAAAATCACATGCATCTCCATTTTTTCTTCTGCTTCGTCCAGGGCCAATCACTTCTGAAGAAAGAAATCTGTATGTGTGTGTTTAAAGAACCTGCTAGGAAGTGGAATCTGGGGATGCTTTTATTTCCCCTCTTCCAAATATCCTTCTGAAAAGGATGTGAGAGATGGGCCTTCAGCTTTTCTTACTCATCATTGCTGCTATGGTTTACTAGAAGATCAGGGAGCCTTGGATGATGGAAGGAGGTTGAAAGACAGCTTGAAGAGAAGGTGCCCTATCAGAAGGCTATGGATTTTCCAGTTCACCTTTGCTCAGATTTCAATCATCAAGGCCAGAGACGTCTGTCTGTCCATTATCTATCTATCTATCTATCTATCTATCTATCTATCTATCTATCTATCTATCTATCTATCATCTATCTATCTATCATCTCTCTCTCTCTCTCTCTATTTTAGCTAGCTAGCTATCATCTATCTAGTTAAGCTAGATAAAGCTATCTTTATCACTTATCTATTATCTATGTATCATCTGTCTATCTCTGCCTGTTTGTTTGTTTATTTATTTATTTACATTTTTATACCGCCCTTCTCCCGCAGGAATCAGGGCGGTGTACAGCCAGAATAAAAACACAAAAAACCATAAATTTAAAATTTAAAAGTATTAAATAGTTTGGCTCAGTTTAGTTAAAAAACCCCAGAATTAAAATACCTAATTAAAATTCACTTAATTGGTCAACCCAGCCTGTTGAAATAGTTTGTTCTAATCTCTCTCTCTCTCTCTCTCTCTCTCTCTCTCTCTCTCTCTCTCCCTCTCTCTCTCTTTTTATCTTAGCTAGCTAGCTATCATCTATCTAGTTATCTATTATCTATGTGCCATCTATCTCTAGCTATCTATCTGTCTATCCCATCCATCATCTATCTATCTATCTATCTATCTATCTATCTATCTATCTATCTATCTATCTATCTATCTATCTATCTATCTATCTATCATCTATCTAATCTATCTAATCTATCTAATCTATCTAATCTATCTATCTATGGGGGGAAACCACTATTAGGACAAGAATGAGAGGCACAGTCTGGATCAGGGGTCTCCAAACTTGGCAACTGTAAGACTTCTGGACTTCAACTCCTAGAATTTCCCAACCAGATGCTTAAACTCTTAAAGTTGCCAAGTTTGGAAACCTCTGTCCTAATCAAGTCTTAAAGCAAAGCTGGCTGAGGAATTCTGGGAGTTGAAGTCCACAAGTCTTAAAGTTGCCAAGGTTGGAGATCGGTGGTTTTGCATGAACTAGATAGGTTTAGCCTAATGAAGAAAAGACTAAGAGGAGACATGATAGCATCTTCTAATCCTTGAAGGGCTGTTGCAGGGAAGAGGGGGAACCAATTTATTCTCCAAAGCACCTGAAGGCATGAGAAGAAGCAATGGATGGGTAGAATATCTATCACTGGAAAGCTAAGGTACAAACTCAAGTCTTCTAAACAGTCCAAGTCTTTACCGATTAAATCCAAAAAGCTTCTTACCAAACAAACAGTAGTTGGTTCACTCTGGTACACAAACCCCGGATGGTAGCAGATCCACCCACACATACACGCAATGATAGCACAATGGCAGCTTATCATCAACAGTATCCTTCTTAAATATGTTGTCAAATTAAAACTAATTATAGCATGACTCAGCATTACAGCATGATGCAGCATTAAAACTTAAAGTTACAGAACACATATATTGCCTGGACAATCTGTTAGGTCCAAATCATATCCTAACAAAATAAAATAAATAACACACACAAAAAAAGGTGCTCTCTCCCCCAGAGGTGGTATTCACCAGGTTCTGATAGGTTCTGGAGAACCGGTAGTGGAAATTTTGAGTAGTTCGGAGAACCGATAAATGCCACCTCTGACTGGCCCCGCCCCCATCTATTTTCTGTGTCCTGAGTTCCAGCTGATCAGGAGGAAATGGAGTATCCTTCCCCTGGAGTGGGGAGGGAATGGAGATTTTACAGTACCCTTCCCCTGACACACCCACCAAGCCACGCCCACCAAGCCACACCCACAGAACCAGTAGTAAAAAAAATTGAATCCCACCACTGTTTCCCCAACTGCTTCACCTGCTTTATATCTCCCTTCTAATATTGATAGAGATTTCCTGAAAATTAATGTGGGAGGGTGTTTTATACACAAGGGTTAATAAAGACAGAAATCTTTGCATCTCAAGGTAGGTGAGAGTTCAGGATTGGACTGAAAAGGGCCCCCCCAAGCAGCATGAAAATGTCAGGTTCACTTCTGAAGGGAGGCCAAGGAAGCCATTGTTCAATACCCTGCCTGACTTTGTCTGACATTAGTCAGCGAGAAACGACACTAACTCCTTCGCTTTGATTTGCAAAAGAGAACCAAGAGTTAGAAATAAGGCTTGGCAAAATTCCCCTGTAGCTAACACTTGATCAAAGAACTGAAGAAAAAAGGCTGGAGAAAGGGGGGAAGAAATTGAAATTGAAATACAAGCTAAAACGGGAGGAAAAAAACGACAATAAACTCCTTGCATTCTTGTCAATCAAATGCGGATGGAAAATTCATTCCTTCTATCAAGAGAATGCAAATTTTGTGGGTTCTGGAAAGTCTCCATTTTCTTTAACCAGGAAGTCAAGGAATAGGTTTGGCACGATTTGTCATGATTTCCATATCTTTTTAACTTCGTGGCGGGATGGTTTTGAGGGTGGAGGAAAAGAGGCCCTTGATATGAAGAAAGGCCAAATTCTTTCAGTGAGACCAGTGGGCTTAAAATGAAATTATCCAGTTTTCTCTGTGACTTCTTAGACAAAATACAGGTTGTTGTACAGGGCTCAGGGCTACCTCCTTGTTACTTCCACTTTTATTATTTTATTTTATTATTTTACGCACCTGTAATTATTTATGTAAATACCTCAAGCCGGCAAACATACCTAATACTATTTTCCCCACAACAACAGCCCTGTGAGGTGGATTGGGCTGAGAAAGAGTGACTGGCCCAAAGTTACTCAATTAGTTTTCATGGCCAAGGCAGGACTAGAACTCACCGTCACCTGGTGATTAGCCCAAAGTCACCCAGCTGGATTTTGTATATAAGGAAGGACTAGAAGTCACCATCACCTAGTGATTAGCCCAAAGTCACCCAGCTGGCTGTCATGCCTAAGGCAGGACCATAATAAACCATCTCCTGATTTATAGCGTGGTGCCTTATCCCCTGGCACAAACTGGCTTTCGTTAACTTTTGAAAATGGTCCTCAGAGTTTAGAAAACCGGTTGTGGTCAAAACCACAAATTTAACCTTCCGAATTAATGTTGATATAGCCATTAGATGTAAGAGCCATGGTGGCGGCGCAGTGGTTACAATGCAATATCGCAAAAGGGATTCATTTTGAGGAAGGAAGGAAGGAAGGAAGGAAGGAAGGAAGGAAGGAAGGAAGGAAGGAAGGAAGGAAGGAAGGAAGGAAGGAAGGTCAAACAATTGGGAGGGAGGGAGGGAGGAAAGAAGAAAGGAAGGAAAAAAGGAAGAACGATGGGAGGGAGGAACAGAGGGAGAGAGGAAAAGTCAAATGGTGGGAAGGAGGGGGAGAGAGGGAGGAAGGAAGGAAGAAAAGAGCAGAGGAGAGGGAAGAAGGAAGGAAGTAGGAAGGAAAGAAGGAAGGAAGGTCAAACAACAGGGATGTAGGGAGGGAGGGAGGAAGATGGGACGGAGGAAAAGAGGGAGGAAAGGTCAAATGGAAGGAAGGAAGGAAGGAAGGAAGGAAGGAAGGAAGGAAGGAAGGAAGGAAGGAAGGAAGGAAGGAAGCTGGTTTGTATTTATAGCACAGATGTAGGTCAATCCTTATTTCACCGAAACAGTTTTTATTGAACCCTACTTGTATCAACTAATTACCTGCTCAGAAGACAGGAAAGGAAGGAAAGTGAATGTCAGTGTTCACCTTGTTTACGAGAAATCACTGCTGGCTGCTTAAGTTAATGGAAACATCAAACGCGATTTTCTTTTTTTCTTGAAGACGACTCTCTGTTTTCCCATTAAAATGTAGATAAAGCTGTGCATCACAATCCCACTTAGCTATTTTGGCAAGTAGGGGCATCTCTTGGAAATCTCTTCTGGATATTTAGGCGCATGTTAAAGATGACGCATTTAAAGAACAGAAAGGGGAAGCCCAAGATCAGAAATTGGATCCTATTTGAAAGGAATAATAGATGCTGCCAGCAATTCAATTGCCTGATGATAGCAGTCTTCCAATATTTGAGGGGCTGCCATGAAGAAGAGAGGGGTCAACTTATCTCCAAAGCACCAGAGGGCAGGACAAGAATCAATGGATGGAAACTAATCCAGGAGAGAAGCAATCTGGAATTTAGGAGAAACTTCCTACCAGTGAGGACAATTAACCAGTCAAACAGCTTGCCTCCAGAAACTGTGGGTGCTCCATCACTGAAGACAAGCAATGTCAGTGGGGAAGCCGGATTCACTTCACAATTATGTTGGTGACTTAATAACAGCAGGGATTCACTTCACAAGTATGGCAAGAAAGTTGGTACAATGGGGCAAATGGAAATTTTGGGCTCCGTTTGGGTGAAGGACTAGCTGCAAAAAGACTTTGACTATGTGTCAGTGGCAACTTCAAATCTCAACCAACAAATGCTCTGTCTTGCACATAGGCAAAAAATAAAAAAATAAAAAAATAAATCATAAAATACAAATTAGATGGACATGACCTTGTAAATGATCCCCACCCTGTCAAGGATCTTGGAGTACTCATTTCTAAAGATCTAAGTGCCCGAGCTCATTGTAACAACATTGCCAAAAAGGCATTAAGAGTTGTTAACCTAATCTTGCATAGCTTCTTCTCTGGTAATGTTGTACTACTAACTAGAGCATACAAAACATTTGCTAGACCAATTCTCGAATACAGCTCATCTGTCTGGAACTCGCACTGCATATCGGACATAAATACAATCGAGAGAGTCCAGAGATATCTTACGAGAAAAGTCCTCCATTCCTCTAACTGCAATAAAACACCTCATGCCACCAGACTCCAAATTTTCGGCTTAGACAACTTAGAACTACACCAACTTTAGTCTCACTGAAGCATAATACATACAATTATTTGCCACAATGTTCTTCCTGTCATGACTACTTCAGCTTCAACCACAACAATACACGAGCAAATAATAGATACAAACTCAAGGTAAACCGTTCCAAACTCGATTGCAGAAAATACGACTTCAGTAACAGAGGGGTCAATGCCTGGAATGCACTACCTGACTCTGTAGTTTCTTCCCCAAACCCCCAAAACTTTAACCTTAAACTGTGTATTGTTGACCTCACCCCATTCCTAAGAGGTCTGTAAGGGGTGTGCATAAGTGCACCAGAGTGCCTACCATCTCTGTCCTAATATTCCTCTTTACTTACTCTTTTCATGTATTCAAATTATGTTTATACTTTTACCTGTTATCTTATATATGCTTGACAAAATAAATAAACTAAACTAGTGCAAGAGAAATGGGTTTTAGATAGATGATATCTATCTATCATCTATCTATCTATCATCTCTCTCCTCTCTCTCATCTATATCTGTCTGTCTGTCTGTTTATCTATCTATCATCTATCTATCTCCACCCACCTATCCATCCATCCATCCATCTATCCATCCATTCATCCATCCATCCATCCATCATCTATCTCTATCCATCCATCCATCCATCCATCCATCCAGCCATCCATCCAGCCATCCATCCATCCTTCCATCTGTTTATCTATCTATCTATCTATCTATCTATCTATCTATCTATCTATCTATCTATCTATCTATCTATCTATCAATCTATCTAATTACAGGACCACCCAACTAGGGTGACTGTGGGCAGTTTACAAAGATAAAACCCCAGAACAAAATACAATAAACCTCAACCCCTTGGCAACAACAATCAGACCAATCTCTTGATGGGCTCTGTATTACCCTGGGGTCCCCAGGCCTATTGACAGAACCACGTCCTCAGGGTCTTTCAAAAGTTATGACGGAAGATTGCACTAGAGAACTAAATTCTTCCAATGTAGTTGATCACACCGGAATTATTTATTTCCTTAATTCAATACTTGATTTTCTAGAGCAGGGATCTCCAAACTTGACAACTTGAAGACTTGTGGATTTCAACTCCCAGAATTTCCCAGCCAGTTGCTTAAAGTTTTAGAGTTGCCAAGTGTGGAAACCCCTGTCCTAGACTTTACATACCATTAAGTACTTTGCTCTTTTTCTCTGTAGTCTCCCAGTTCACTAGAGCTGAGTAGGAGTAGGAAGCCTTCACAGTAACATTGACAAGATCCACAAGGAGAAGGCTATCTTCCATTTCACAGAGTTCTTGGTCCCCAACATTAAACAATAAACAATATTTTTCCTCGATTTTATCTCTGGCTGGAGACAGAATGGCAGGCAATGAAGGAGAAGAAGCCTGGACATACCCTTGTGGTGCTTCATTCCAACCCAGAAGTGGAGAACATTGACTAAGTTGCTACTCGTACCTTTATGCTCACCAGGGTCTCCACAGATACCATCAAACTAAGCTATGCAGTTTTGTGTCTTCAGTCTTCTGTATCTCCTTGTTTGGCCAGATCCAGGACATTTCCCGGAATAGAGTGCCCCCTACAGACAAATGAGGAAATATTTCGGAATGGCTTGACTGCCTCTCCAAGATCTGCTTTGCCTTGTTAGGTGACATGGATACGAAGAAGGAAAGTGAGGTTTGTTTGTTTCGTTCCCTGATAGCTGCAAGTAGAATATAATTTGGCAGAAATAATGAGACTCAATTGATCATAAGGAAACGGCAGCTTAAACAAAAGCAGCCGAGCGGTAATTGTTGGCCTGTCAGTGTTTCAGCAACTTGACATTCTAGACCGGTACAAAATTTGGAAGATGCTAATTGAGAAAAAAAGGGAGGGAGGGAAAAGAGGAAGTGCCAACTTTGCCACGACACATTGTCTAACTCCGAAGCGACTTTTCAAGAGTCCTTTTTGATTTTGCATCAACTTCTATTGGACTCTACAGGAGGACAGACGACGAGAGAGATTTTTGGGGAGGAGGGTGGTGTGGTGTGGGGAGAAAGACACATCTTTCTCTTGGTTGCTTTCTTGTAGACATTTCATTACCCAACTAGGTAACATCATCAATCATCATTATTTAACGACCCCATAATCCCTTGCTGGGTGGAGTCTGGGCAACTGAATGAAGCTAGCAGAGTGTTTTTATGGCCAGATGCCTTTCCTGTTGCCGATGCAGAGTTTTGTTCAGCAGATATATTCTCAGTGTGCTCAGAGAGAGAAATATCTGTCTCTACCTAGGATCAAACTCACAACCTCCTGATTGTGAGGCGAGAGCTCCACCTCTAGGCCACCGCACCACTCCTAGGTAAGATCATCAATACTAGAAAAGAATGGAGTTGGTGGAGAGGAGGAGGAGGATAAGGGAGAGGAGTCAGACCAGAAGAAGATGGAGAGACAACATAAAAGATACACTACAACAGCATCACACAACGGAGGAGGAGGAGGAGGAGGAGGAGGAGGAGGAGGAGGAGGAGGGCGTGAGGTCCTTGGTGCTCTCTGAACTTGGTGCTTTCTTGCAGATGTTTCAACACCCAACTAGGTAACATTCTCAGTGCTGGAAGGGAATGGGATTTGTGGAGAGGAGGAGGAAGAGGACTGTGGAGTCTCTGAACTTGGTTGTTTTCTTGCAGACATTTTATTACCCAACTAGGTAACGTCATCAGTATTAGCACTGTTGATGATGTGACCTAGCTGGGCAAAAAACAATAACAAACCATAAACAAAGAGCACCAAGGACCCCACAGTTGAACCCCTGATCTACAAATATTCTTTCCTGCTGAACAGTTGCAATCTGATTGCAGTTCTTAGAGGTGAGCATACCCCACTCCCTCCTAGCAGTGATAATGTAACTGAGTTGGGTCATGAAATGTCTGCTGGAAAATAAGCTCAGAGCACATCAAAGACCCAACAATTCAACCCTGAGCTACAAATATTCTCTTCCATTGATACCAGTCATGAATTCCAATTTATGATCAGAATTGAGCCCAAAATTTATGTTGCTAAGTGAGAAATTCATTAAGTGAGTTTTGCCTCTTTTTACAATTTTTTTTGCCACATTTGTTAAGTGAATCACTGCAGTTGTTAAAGTGGTAACACGGTTGTTAAGTGAACCTAGACTTTGTGTGTCACAAAAGTGGGTCACATGAACACTGCAACCGTCATAAAAGTGAGTCAGTTGCCAAGCGTCCGAATGTAAATCATGGGGATGCTGCAATGGTCATAAGTGTGAAAAATGGTCATAAGTCACTTTTTTTTCAGTACCGTTATAACTTCAAACAGTCACTAAGAGAACTATCGTAAGTCGAGGACTATCTGTATTAAATATTGTGACCACTTCTCCAACTGTCCCAACTCTGTTATTCTCTTAAATGAATTTATATGTCTTCGATAGGGAGCCAGTGATGGGTTGCTCCCTGTTCACACCGGTTCTATAGAACTGGTAGTAAAACTGACAGGAGACTCCGCCTACCAACCCCGAGATCATCAAAATGCTTCTGAGCTTGCACAGAAGAGCGAGTGCATGGCCCCGCTGCAAACCGGTAGTAAAGGTAAATAGAATCCACCCCTGCTGGAAGCAAACCAGAAATGGCTGAAAAAATGAGCAGCTGTACAAATGTTTTGCATAAATATAAATAAATAAAACCAAGCACCTGTGTTGTGGTTTGCCAACAGCCTATGGAGCTGGAAGCGGAGTCGGACAGCGGTGAAGCTGAGGAAGAACATGGGCCAGTCCTGGAGGCTGGGGAAGGCCCAGACAAGGGCTCTGCATCGGTGTTCTGCCCCAGCTACGGACCCCAAAGAACACAGCACACACAATGTCAGTACAAACCTTAGTTTACTAATTCAAATCAGTCTTTTCTGAACAAAGGCTGTTAATTTAATTTCATTAACAGCCGACAAGAATCCAAAGAATAATAACTTAATTCTGAGGCACAATATTTCAGACAACTGTAATCTTACTGTGGTTGGCAGAATGCCCAGAAGCAATTTGCAGGAAAAATGATAAGAGAGAAACAAGAGCCGAATCAAACGTTTTCTGGAATCAAGACGTGAAGGAATGTGAACAAAGTTGTTTCCTGCAAATTGCATCATACGTGGTCTTGCCAGAAAACAATGTTGAGAGAATTGCTTCTTATTTCACTGTATTCATTTCTTGTCGGCGACTTCTGCTTCTGAACTTTTGCCAAGAAAAGCCTTTGGCAGTTTGCCTCATTATCCCAAGGTTGGTGATAAACTGAGGAATGGTGTTTTGAAGAATTTGCTTTAATTTAGTTTGGGCTACACTGAGAATGAGTTAATTGTCAGCTGTTCTAATAAAGTCTGTTTGTTTTCAAACTGTTTGTGTTTAATACTAACTACCTGGGCCTGGGTCAAAACAATGTGGAATCATTCCTTGCTTTGAGATGCATCCTTGGCTGAATCTGTGGATTGTTTAATGTTTAGTATTTTTTTCATATGTATCTAGAGAAATGAATGGGACAGTTTGCCTCCTGGCTCCCGAGGCTTTCCTCAAGTCTCTAGAAGGGTTAAAATGGCCTCCTCTGGGAAACGGGAGGCCCTCCAGAGGCTGGAGATGCCCGTTTCCAGACTTCCATTAGCCTCCCCATGTGCCCTGCACTTACCTGGCATCCAAATTGGGCCGTGTGGAGGCTCCTGGGAGAGGAGGGGCAGGGTGGGTGGAGTCAGCCGGTCCTTGGAACAACAGGTTCGGCAAACCAGATTAAAATTAACATCCGGTTCACCTGAATCGGTTGCAACCGGCTGAATCCCACCCCTGCAGATGTCCCTTCCAGCCCTATGATTACACCTTAATTGTTACCCACCTCACATTTCAAAATGACAGGAAGCAGAATTTCCACTTTGGGCTAATCTTGGTGGCTTCTCCTCTGTAGCTCAATAGGTGACAACCTCCACATTTTCCTGGTGGGGGAAACTTGAAATTATTACAGGATATCCATCATGCCATGCTTGTTAGCATGCTGTCTTATGTGCACGTTGCTCTGCGGTGCATCTGTTTCAGCGTGTGCAAAAAAACTCAAGGTTTTTTTCGTTTAATTGGCAGGAGATACAATCTAAACGAGTCAATATCTCTCACCCACCATCAGAAATCGACGGCTGGTAGTTTGATGCCTTCACAACGGGGACAGAAGTCCTCCTGCAGGCAGGCAGATGCATTGGTTAGCTGTTTTCCCCAAAATAAGACATCTAATAATAAGCCCAATCAGGCTTTTGAGTGCCAGGTAATAAGGCCAAGAGCTTATTTCAGGGTTCAATATATATATATATATATATATATATATATATATATATATATATATATATATATATATATATATATATATATATATATATATATATAAGACAGGGTCTTATTTTTGGGGAAACACGGTAATTTCAGGTTTATTGTAGATGAACATTGGTAGATGTCTTTGAGAATCTGGGAAATCAGTGGCGTCGCTGTGTATAGAAAAAAACCCCACACATTTGCTGTGCCATCTCGCAAAAATCAAGTCATTCATCTCTATCCTGTACACTGATATGCTTTTTTCATACTCTGTTCATTCCTCGTCCTTAGTTTTCCTGGTCACATTTGGGGCTTTTTTTCAAAACTATGAAAGATTAGCTTCTGATTTATTTCCTAAATCCGCACAATTCTGCAATAATTCTTTCTTTCTTTCTTTCTTTCTTTCTTTCTTTCTTTCTTTCTTTCTTTCTTTCTTTCTTTCTTTCTTTCTTTCCTTCCTTCCTTCCTTCCTTCCTTCCTTCCTTCCTTCCTTCCTTCCTTCCTTCCTTCCTTCCTTCCTTCTTCCCTCCTCTCCTCCTCCTCCCTCTCCCTCTCCTTCTCCTCCTTCTTTCCCCTTTCCCCCTTCTCCTTCCTTCTTCTTCTTGTTTTATAATTCATCCTTCGCTCATCCTCTTGATATGGCCCAGCTTTCTCAATGCAGTCCTCTTTTTTTTTCCCCCTTGAGAGAATTTGTGGTGTGCATGGCTTATTGATATGGAATTTACTTTTTGTATGTATTGGGGTTTTAAATCATTTATTTGTTAGCTGCCTAGGGCCTTCAGGAAGAGATAGCATACAAGGATTGTGAACAAACAAACAAACAAATTGGTTCGCATGAAATCCATATTCATTCACCATCCCTAAAGTTTTGACCTTCTACTTGTTACAGCACATACTTTTTCAGTTCCTCATTTCCACAGCATTGAGGTTTCTGTTATATTTCTCCTGACATTCCTAGCTCTTATTTCCATGTAGACATATGACCTTACCTAGGACTATAATCATATTTTTTCCAACATTTGCTTGTCTCTTGCAGCAGACTCTATCCTATCCTTGACCTTTTGATCAGCATAGCAACAGCACAGCAACAGCAATAGCACTTTAAGCTTATATAACAGAATAACAGAGTTGGAAGGGAATTTGGAGGTCTTCTAGTCCAATGCAGGAGACCTTATACCATTCCAGACAATGGCTGTTCAGTCTCTTCTTAAAAACCTCCATAACTTCTGAAGGCCAGCTGTTCCACCGGTTAATTGTTCTCATTGTTAGGGAATTTATCCTTGGTTCTAGGTTGCTTCTCTCCTTGATTAGCTTCCATCCATCATTTCTTGTCTTGCCTTCTGGTGCTTTGGAAAAATAGGTTGGCCCCTCTTCTTTGTGGAAGTCTTCCCACTGCTATCGTATCACCTATAGTCCTTCTTTATGTATCCCCCAATAGCACTTTACAGCATTCTCTGAGTGGGTTTACAATGTCAATTCTTGGCAGGTGGCAGAGTTTGCCTGCAATACTGCACTCTAACCACTGTGCCCCCATGGCACATGACATAGATGATAGATAGTGTTCTGCCCCAGCTACGGATCCCAAAGAACACAGCACACACAGTTTGTACAAAATTTAAATTTACTAAAATAACTCAATCTTTTCCAAACAAAGGCTGTTAATAAAGTTCCTTAACAGTCTACAAGAAAACAAAGATAAAGTAATCACAATCTTACTAAGGTTGGCAGAAAGCCCAGAAGCAATTTTGCAGAGAATCCAGACGTGAAGGAGAGCGAACTAAAGTTGTTCCCTACAACTTGCTGCAAGCGGCGTTCCTCCTTAAATAGGCTAAGGGAGTGGCCAATTAGCCCCAAGCCTTACTCTCGAGGAGACCTCCTCCTAAGGAACCACTCCTGCCTTTTGGCAGCTCTGCGCGCCCGTGCATTGAGAAGAGGCTCCTCCTCTTCTTCCTCTTCACTTAAGGGAGCTTCTGGAGGTTCTGAAGGCCCTGGCTGAATCCCTGCCTCTGGCACCACATCTTCTCCAGCCTCCTCATTGTCTGACTCGGGTGCCAGCTGCCCAGGCTGCTGGCGCAGCACTACACCAGCCTCCTCGCTGTCAGAATCAGTTACAATCCGCACAGGCCACTGACGGGCCACGAGATAGATAGATAGATAGATAGATAGATAGATAGATAGATAGATAGATAGATAGATAGATAGATAGATGATAGATAGATAGATAGATAGATAGATAGATAGATAGATAGATGGTAGGTAGGTAGGTAGGTAGGTAGAGATAGAGAGATAGATACAGATGAGAGAGAGGGGAGAGATGATAGATAGATGATAGGTAGATAGGTAGATAGATAGATGATAGATAGATATAGATAGATAGATAGATAGATAGATAGATAGATGGATGGATGGATGGATGGATGGATGGATGGATGGATGGATGATAGATGATAGATAGATGGTAGGTAGGTAGATAGATTAGAGATAGAGAGATAGATACAGATGAGAGAGAAGTGAGAGGATAGATAGAAGATAGGTAGATAGATAGATAGATAGATAGATAGATAGATAGATGGTAGGTAGGTAGGTAGGTAGGTAGGTAGGTAGGTAGGTAGAGATAGAGAGATAGATACAGATGAGAGAGAGGGGAGAGATGATAGATAGATGATAGGTAGATAGGTAGATAGGTAGATAGGTAGATAGATAGATGATAGATAGATAGATAGATAGATAGATAGATAGATAGATAGATAGATAGATAGGTGGATGGGTGGATGGGTGGATGGGTGGATGGGTGGATGGATGGATGATAGATGATAGATAGATGGTAGGTAGGTAGATAGATTAGAGATAGAGAGATAGATACAGATGAGAGAGAAGTGAGAGGATAGATAGATGATAGGTAGATAGATAGATAGATGATAGATAGATAGATAAATAGATGGATGATAGATGATAGATAGATGGTAGGTAGGTAGGTAGATAGATAGAGATAGAGAGATAGATACAGATGAGAGAGAGGGGAGAGATGATAGATAGATGATAGGTAGATAGGTAGATAGATAGATAGATGATAGATAGATAGATAGATAGATAGATGATAGATAGATAGATAGATAGATAGAGAGAGAGAGAGATAGATAGATAGATGATAGATAGATAAATGAGAGGGAGAGAGAGAGAGGGAGATACTAATAACAATAGCAGACTTATATACTGCTTCGTAGTACTTTTAAAGCCCTCTCTAAATGATTTACTGACAGTCTATTGCCCCAAACTTGTCGACTTCCTCCATTTTTATACCAATTATGCATATCCTTCATTCTCCCTGTCAAGCATGGACCTTTGGTCTTTGATACCTTAATTTTAGGTAATTTAGAAACATGGTCTTGGTTGCCTTGTACAGTCTTATAACATTCACTACAGATAGTTGTCAACTTACAACCATTCGTTTAGTAACTGGCAGGGTAAAGCAGACTTATAACCATTCACACAACCATTGCACCATTCCCCATGGTTACGTGATCAAAATTCAGACACTTGGCATGTATCTATGACAGTTTCATGCTCTCTGAGTCATGTGATCCGCTTTGATGACCTTCTGAGAAACGAAGTCAACGGGGAAGCCAAATTCATTTCGCGACCACGTTACTAACTCAGAACTTCAGTGATTCTCCTAAAGAGTGTGGCAAGAAAAGTCATAAAACGGGACAAAAATCATTTATCAACTGTCTCACCTAGCACTAGAAAGTTTGGGCTCAAAGGTGTCATACGTTGAGAATTAAGTGTACAAATGATTTGGATTCTCAGTCTCGTGCAAACATTTTTTTTTTATTAAGTTATTCAGTATTATAAAATACAAAAGTAAATAAAAGAACAATGACGAGGGAAGGGAAAGAGGGAAGAGAAATGAAGAAAGATAGGGAAAAGAAAAGAAAAAGAAGCATTGACTTCCGACTCTCTCTGTTGCAGTAGAATGAGGCATTAACAGAGTGGTGGGATTCAGCTGGTTCGGGCTAGTTAAGGCGACCCAGTTGTTTACTTTATTGATTGATTAGCCCTTGGGCCATATCAAAGACAAACTGGTTATTAAATTGCTGGCGGGCCCCTCCTCTCCCCACCCCGCCACTTCCAGGAGTCCCTCTGTGTCCTATTTTTGCTCCCAGGAGGCTGCAGGGAGTCAGTGCGTCCCCCGCCCCCAGCACCCTACTTTTGCTCCCAGGAGGCTGCAGGGAGGCCTACTAGACCCAAAACAGGGGGTGGTGCCCCCCCCACGGCCCATTTTTGCTCCCAGGGGGGTGCAGGAGGCCAAGTGTTGCCTGTCACACCCTCTGGCCACACCTACCATGGCCACGCCCACCCAGCTGGTCATTAGGGCAGAGAACCAGTTGTTAAATTATTTGAATCCCACCACTGCATTAACATCAAATCACAGCTTTTTTGTTTTTCCATAATAATATGAACAAGTCATTTCTATAAAGATCTATCAATCTAATCTAGGAAATCCAAAGTCAGAGTTTGTCAAAGTGTGAATCAGCCTCATTCCTTCCCTGGGGAAACTGTAATTAATTAGAGGTGAATGGATCTTGTTTTCCATGGTGCATACTCTCAAAGAAAGAAAAACCGAAGTATACATTCTAAGAAACATTTTATTATTAAAGTAAAAAACCTGGCTAACTACATCTTACCGGCAGTTTATCTCAGAGACGGACAAAGGAAGAAGGTAAATCAGAAAGTTAGAAAAGAAAGAATGTAGACATGCGTAGTCATCACAAGACAGTCCTATTTTTGTTGATAAAGTACTCTGGCAGGCTACCGTAAATCTCAGAATGGAAGCTCAGCTGGCAAATACAAAAAACACAGTGACAGAGTTACCTTCTTTTCCACATCAAGCATGAAGTTCAGAAGTGGTTTCCATGTGGAAACAAAAGTACTTATATTCTTTTCTTTAATCAAAATAGTCAGTTTTGCCATTTCCGCCAACTCCATCAACTTCTGCAACCATTCGTCCATGCTAGGAATCGAAGTGTCCTTCCATTTTTGTGCATACCATAGTCTTGCTGTGGTCAACGTATATAGTAACAAAGTTCTAAACTTTTTCTCCAGTTCTTTTTCCGTTAAGCCCAAAAAGAAAAAGAAAAAAAAATCTGGTTTCATTTCTATCTCCATTTTCAGGATTTTCTGTATTAGAGTGTGAATCATACTCCAATTTTTTGTTTTTTATTTTGCTTTATCACATGTCCACCATAGATGATTAAAAAGTCCCTTCTTTATTTTTACGCTTCCAACATTCATTGGACATGCCTGTATACATCTTAGGTAGCTTATCTGGTGTTAGATACTAGCGATGCATCTTCTTATAAAAATTCTCTTTTAAATGATAATTGAATGTAAATTTTAAACCCTTTGAGATTTTCAGTCTCAAATGTGGCATCGTCACTTTCCTTAGACCAGTGAACCAGTGGAGAAATCCATTTTTTTTTACTACCAGTTCTGTGGGTGTGGCTTGGTGGGTGTGGCAGGGGAAGGATACTACAAAATCTCCATTGCCACCCCACTCCAGGGGAAGGATATTGCAAAATCCACATTCCCTCCCCAATCCAGGGGAAGGATACTGCAAAATCCCCATTCCCACTCCACTCCAGGGGAAGGATACTGTAAAATCTAAAATCCCCAGTCTCTCCCCAATCCAGGGGAAGGATACTGCAAAATCCCCATTCCCACTACACTCCAGGGGAAGGATACTGCAAAATCCCCATTCCCACCCCACTCCAGGGGAAAGATACTGCAAAATCCCCATTCCCTCCCCAATCCAGGGGAAGGATACTGTAAAATCCCCATTCCCACCACACTCCACGGGAAGGATACTGCAAGATCTCCATTCCCACCCCACTCCAGGGGAAGGATACTGCAAAATCCCCATTCCCTCCCCACTCCAGGGGAAGGATACTGCAAAATCCCCATTCCCACCCCACTCCAGGGGAAGGATACTGCAAAATCCCCATTCCCTCCCCACTCCAGGGGAAGGATACTGCAAAATCTCCATTCCCTCCCCACTCCAGGGGAAGGATACTGCAAAATCCCCATTCCCACCCCACTCCAGGGGAAGGATACTGCAAAATCTCCATTCCCACCCCACTCCAGGGGAAGGATACTGCAAAATCCCCATTCCCTCCCCACTTCAGGGGAATAATACTGCAAAACCTCCATTCCCACTCCACTACAGGGGAAGGATACTGCAAGATCTCCATTCCCTCCCCACTCCAGGGGAATAATACTGCAAAACCTCCATTCCCACTCCACTACAGGGGAAGGATACTGCAAAATCCCCATTCCCACTCCACTACAGGGGAAGGATACTGCAAAATCTTCATTCCCACCCCACTCCAGGGGCCAGCCAGAGGTGGTATTTGCCAGTTCTCTGAACTACTCAACATTTCCACTACCGGTTCTCCAGAACCTGTTAGAACCTCTGGATTTCACCCCTGCAGTGGACTCTAATCTTTTGAGCATCAGGCACTGGTTCCTTGGAGAAAGGTTTTTCTGCAGATTGGAGTGGGCATAGTTTCACGTGCTGCCTGCATCTTGTGGATGGGGCTCTGCTTGTTTGCGCGGCTTGGTTTCTGGCATGCGGTGCAGGATTCATATAATTTACCTACCGGTTCACCCAGTATCGAAAATGTGAGTGCACACATGCAAATGGCCTTCTATGCATGTGCACCGGTAGTGGGTTTCAATTTTAAGTTGCTACCAGTTTGCTTGTGGGCGTGGGTGCACTCATGCGTGCGCACTATGCTTCTATGCACAGAGACATCTGGATGGGTGGGCGGATCATCTGGCCACCACTGCTACCAATTCCCCTGATCCGGAATACTTGGAATACTGCATCCTGTTCTGGTCATCATATTATTAAAAAAAAAGATTTTGAGATTCTGGAGCAAACTCTAAGCAGGGGGTTCGAGTAGAAGACCTCCAAGGTCCTTTACAACTGTAATATTCGATTCTAGACAACTTAGAAACAACTCTAAGTGCAGAGAAGAGCCACCAAGATGATTGCAGGAATTGGGTACGGTTAATCTGATGAAAGGAAGGACTGGGGGGAGGGACTGATATCAGTGTTCCGATATTTGAGCGGCTGCCACAAAAAAAGAGAGAGTCAAACTATTCTCCAAAACACCTGAAGGCTGGACAAGAAGCAATGGATGGAAACTAATGAAGGAGAGAAGCAACCTGGAATTAAGGAGAAATGTTCCTGATAGTAAGAATGGTTAACCAGTACAACAACTTGCCACCAGAAGTTATGGGTGCTTGCAGGAACTGGGTATGGCCTGTCTAGAGAAAAGAAGGACCAGGTGTGACATGATAGCAAGTATTCCAGTATTTGAGGGGCTGCCACAAAGAAGAGAGGGTCAATGTATTTTTCAAAGCACCAGAAGGCAAGACAAGAAACAATGGATGGAAACTAATGAAGGAGAAAAGCACCCTGGAGTTAAGGAGAAACTTCCTAACTGTGAGGACAGTCGACCAATGGAACAGCTTTCCTTTAGAAATCATGGGTGCTCTGACACTGGAGGTTTTTAAGAAGAGACTGGACAACCATATTGTCCGAAATTGTATACGGACTCCAGCTCGAGCAGGGGGTTGGACTAGAAGACCTCCAGGGTCCCTTCTGACTCTATTATTCTATGTTCTGAAGAGATTGCAGAGTACTTATTCAAAAACACGTTTCCTGATATTTATTATAACTTTTTCTACCATGCAAAGGGTTTTCAGTTTTCCACGATGCCCTTTTGGATTTGACAGTATTTAGTTAGGGAGAGCTTGCCATAGGATTTGTCTGTGGTGGTATGGATTTGCTTTATTTTCTTTTCCTTTTTTTATGGACGATGACTACGCTATTTCCTTAATTGATTTTATTTTACCATTATTGTTTTTTATTGCTAACAGCTCCATTTCAGGGTCAGAAGGCAGAAAGCTAATTTCTTAAGTAAAACAATTACTGCTAATGCTGGAGAATCTCTCCATCTTTGACGAAAGAGGGAAGTGCTGAAATTTCATATATATCTGCTGTCAGTGCCATATGGCTAGGAACAGAGTTATAAAATCCTTTTCGGATCAGGCTTTCGTAATCTCAGCAATATGGCCCTAACTATGGCTCTTTTTGGAAAAAATATGAAAATGATTCAGCATTGTGTGGAGGAGGAGGAGGAGAAATAGAAGAAGAAGAAGAAGAAAAGAAGAAGAAGAAGAAGAAGAAGAAGAAGAAGAAGAAGAAGAAGAAGAAGAAGAAGAAGAAGAAGAAGAAGAAGAAGAAGAAGAAGAAGATTATTTCTTATAGCCATCCACTCTAAAAGATTCTCTTTTCATATTTTACTTTACCCTCCTAAAATAAATGAAATAATATTGCATATAGTTGTTGGAGTTATATTGTTCTGAATTTGCTTTGCTTCTTGTTCAGGATTTTTGTGAAAGCCCCACTTTAGAATTTCATTGCATCCCCTTCAACTTTTTCTTCTTTCCCACATAGGAAGAGTTTTGTAAATTCAACTAAAAGAAAAACTACAGTCTCTAAGCTATACATTGTTTTATTTTTATTTTTTAAAAAAATTAGATTTATATGCTGTCCTTCTCCGGAGACTCAGGGCGGTTTACAATGCGTTAAGCAATAACGTGTTTGATTGATTGATTGATTGATTCATTCATTCATTCATTTGGGAAATTTATATGGCCAACAAACTCACTCTCTGTGACTCCAGGCAGTTTACAGAAGTAAAACCCCAAATAAATTTTCTAGCCCTCTGGTGACAACAATAAAACCAACCGCTAGATGGTCTACGTATCACCCAGAGTCCCCTGGCCTGCTAGCAGAACCATGTCTTCAGGGCCTTTTGAAAGAGTGTCAATGTGTGTGTGTGTGTCAATCTTATCTCCATAGGGATGATGTTCCAAAGTGTGGGAAACACCATGGAGTAGTCCCTTCTCCTTGGTTAGAATAGAATGCAATGCAATGCAATGCAATGGAATGGAATGGAATGCAATGGAATGCAATGGAATGCAATGGAATAGAATAGAATAGAATAGAATAGAATAGAATAGAATAGAATAGAATAGAATAGAATAGAATAGAATAGAATAGAATAGAATAGAATAGAATAGAATAGAATAGAATAGAATAGAATAGAATAGCAGAGTTGGAAGGGATCTTGGAGGTCTTCTAGTCCAACCCCCTGCTTAGGCAGGAAACACCAAGGAGCCTTGGTGGTGCAGCGGACTAAAGTGCTGTTAAGTAGCACTTAGCTGCCAGCTGCCTGCAATTACTGCAAGTTCAAATCTCACCAGGCTCAAGGTTGACTCAGCCTTCCATCCTTCCGAGGTAGGTAAAATGAGGACCCAGATTGTGGGGGCAATAAGCTGACTTTGTATTAAAAAGAAGAACACCGCTTAGGGGGGGGCCCAAAAAGCCCTACTAAGCAGGTATATACAAAAGTATGAAGGCTATTGCTTAACACATTGTAAGCCACCCTGAGTCTCCAAAGAAGGGCGGCATATAAATCGAACCAATAAACAAACAAACAAACAAACAAACAAATAAACAAACAAACCCTACACCACTTCAGACAAATGGTTATCCAAAATCCTCTTTAAAACTTCCAGTGTTCTAAGAACAGCCCAATATTTCTGGCCCAATATATAAAACCATCTAAAATTATGCTGTAATATTTATGCTGAATTCTCCAAATTCAGGAAAAGATACCTCTCTGCCCTTGTCTTATGGGAGAAATTTCAGAAAATCTCTTGTAGGGAAAAAAAATAAAACAAAAACTTTGCAACCGGAGTTGCCAAATTCACTGACACTCCCAGCCTGTGAGGTTTTATATTGTCGCTTTCGCAAGGATAATCACTTCTGGCTCATAACCGCTTTCATAAGAATATATACTGTATATATTTCAGATTGGTTTCACTCGGATTATTTATCCTTTGACAGAAACGCAACCTTTTTCTCTCAACGTTGCAAAATTTTGCTTGATCGTTTGCAAAATTCGGCAAGGGTTAATGAGCTAATGTCAGAAAATGTGTCATCTTTCAGCTTTATTGTTTACCCTATGTACTTTTCAGCTTTATGCTGATTGGCCAATGACTGTAATAAAGTATATCTATCTTCTTTGTCCCCAGGCATAGAAACAGCTATCATTTTAATCTGGGTGGCAATGTTAGAGAACGGAGCTAGTTTTAGGAATCCAGTTTTTTTTTAAATAAGTTTATTTACTTTAGAGCAGGGGTGTCAAACTCAATTTTATTGAGGGATGCATCAAGGTTGTGGGTTTTTTTTTCTTGAAAAGTTCTTTTTTCCTCATATACATGTCTTAAATGTACAATTTCTTATCTAACATCCATATTTTCTGTGAACTTTCATACTAATATAATCTTCATCCTAAACAATTTAATTACATTCGCGGTTGCTCTTCTACCATTTCATCTCCCTCGTTTTACAACAGTCCTTCTTCTCCCTCTCCTCTCTTTCCTTTCCCTCCCTTCATCCATCTATTCTTCTGCTTTCTTCTTTCCTCCTCTCCTTCTCCTTCTCTCCTTCCCCTTCCTTTCCCCCACACTTCCCTTCTTCCTCCCTTACAACCTTCTCTCCTACTCTTGTTTCCCCTCCCTTCTTGCGTTTGACCTTGAAGGGGCAGGGGGGAGTGGCCAAGGTGGGTGTGGCCAGCTTGAACTTGGGGCGCCTGTGGTGGCCTGAGTGCTCTGCCAGAGAAAACGGGCTCCCGAGCTCCATTTTCGGCTGTGACGGCTTCCTGCAATCCTCTGCCAGAAATCATGGAGTTTAGGAGAGCTGCACGCGGCCCTCCCGAGTTCCGTTTTCACTGACAGAGGCACCAAAGGTGTTTCCAGGGTGGCCCCACAGGGCAGGTCTAAGCACCACATGCCCCCCCCCCCTGTGAGCCTTGAGTTTAACATCCCTGCTTTGGAAGTACTGTCTGTGTTTGAGCATCCCAAATGATTACACTATGATCAAAATCAATCAATCAATCGGAATAGAATTGGAAGGGACCTTGGTGGTCTTTCCAGTGTTGAGGGAAATAATTCCCTCAACACTGTCAAACTATTCACTAAGTCTGCACTACTATTAATCTTCCCATCATTCCTATCACCCATCTCCTCCCACTGATGACTGCACGACTGTAACCTTGTTGCTGGTATCCTTACGATTTATATTGTCTGTTTCCCTATGACTATCATTAAGTGTTGCACCTTATGATTCTTGACGGATGTATCTTTTCTTTTTCTTTCTTTCTTTTTCAATTTTTCTTTATTTATTTTTGAACATAAAACATAAAACAGCATCTTTTTAGAGCAAGGGTTTGATCCGGTATAAAATAAGTATAAATTCCAAATTTCATCAGTTAACATCTTAAAGGGGGAAAAAAAAAAAAGAAAGAAAGAAAGAAAAAAAAAAGAAAAATCTAAACCCAATTTTTATCATTCAGATAATGATATTATTCTAAGAATAATATCATTATTATTCTTAGAATAATGATATTATTCTAAGATGTTAGAATAACATCTTATTCTAACATTTAATATTTTATTATGTAATCACCCTAAATCTTAAACTTCAAATCTAAACATCTCTTTATAATATCCATTTATCATTTTAACGATCAGTATTTCATATATTTTCCTTACTTCAAAGACCCAAATCAAATCAATGTTTCTTTTAACTCGCATCTAATAATCACCATAAAGTATTTTATTCCTCTCTTAAGAACATTTCAAAGTCAGTAACTGTTCTTCAAAAATATCTCCTTCACTCCTCCTAGGTATATTTTAACTGGATTGCAAATTAATTAGCTAGTTTCCAGGAATGCTTTCCTCCACTCCTAACCTTATTTGTTGGCTGGATCACAGTTTAGTTTTAACTGCTTTCCAACATTTTCTCCTTCACTCCTGGATAACAGCTTTTCAGCTGTTTTCCAGGGATGCTTCCCTCCACTCCTAACCTATACTTTGCTGGTTCACAGTTTAGCTTTAACTGCTCCCCAGTATTGTCTAAATGTATTTTTTCTTTCATGTAGTCCAAGAGCATATGCACCAAGACAAATTCCTTGTGTGTCCAATCACACTTGGCCAATAAAGAATTCTATTCTATTCTATTCTATTCTATTCTATTCTATTCTATTCTATTCTATTCTATTCTATTCTATTCTATTCTATTCTATTCTATTCTATTCTATTCTATTCCATTCCATTCCATTCCATTCCATTCCATATTTTCTATTCTATTCTATTCTATTCTATTCTATTCCATTCCATTCCATTCCATTCTATGCTATTCTACTCTACTCTACTCTACTCTGCTCTACTCTACTCTACTCTACTCTACTCTACTCTACTCTACTCTAGTCAAACCCCTTGCTCAGCCAAGAAACCCTATACAATTTGAGACGGCTGTCCACTCACATCAACACTGACAAAGCAAGCCACTTGTACATAAACAAAGACCAAAGCTACTAAGTTGGGTAATGAGACATCTGAGAAGAAAGCAACCAAGCTCAGAAAGCATCAAGGACCTCACACAATAAACCTGGGCCTTCATTCAAAACTCGTCTGTCACATGTCCCAAATTTGCTTCTTCAAGAGGCACCTGGATTTTCTTTTGTTGTTGTTGTTGTTATTTTGAAGATGTTTTGCTTCGCATCCAAGAAGCTTCTTCAGCTTCTTGGATGAGAAACGAAATTTCCTCAAAGAAAAAAAAAAACCCAAAAAGTCCAGTTGCCCCCTGAAAAAGCACCTTTGGGACAACCATGACCTGGATGACTGAGAATCTCCATAGACCTCTGTCATATCTGTCATATATGGATTTTTTTAAAAAAGGAGAAGAAGGAGGAGGAGGAGGAGGAGGAGGTGGAGGAGGAGGAGGAGATAAAATTTTTATTTATTTATTTATGTTTTGCCTTTGTTTGATTTCTTTTCTTATCCACAGCTGCATTTAAAGCTAACAATTGCACCATTTAGAAGTTCAGCTGCAGTTGAAATGATAATGTGCTCTCCATTTCTTCTCCTGACTCCTGACTTTTCCCTCCCTCTAAAGTTTAATTGACTCTCTTGAGCTTGTAGATTATGGCTACAAATTTGGAAAGGAAGAGTTGATTTTTTTTATTATTATTCTTTATATTATCCTGGAGTGGTGCTTACGAATGCCTACTGCGAGGAAAGGCCTCATTAAACCAGGCAGTGTACAAAGAGCATAATAAAAGTTAATCCCATTGTAAAAAGATTGGGATGTGGGGTGTGATGTGTGGGGAGGGGGCTTGGGGGAGGGTGTTAGGTGATAGATGGAGTTGATGCAAACAGTACACAGGAGGTAGCTATGGTTATAAAAAATGCAAGCATGGCATCCTATGTGGACAGAGGAGTAACCAAGATGATTAGGGGACCGGAGGATAAAACATACAAAGAAGGGTTGCTGGAAAATGGTGATGGGAAGTTAGTGAAAAGAAGGACCAGGGGAATGGAAACTAAAACTAATGAACTTAGCAGAAATGGGAAAAATTTCGGCCTATTTAAAAGACCATTCAAATGAGAAATTTAGGTTAGAATGGAAAAGATGGATAGAATATATTCAAGGCAAATATAAGACTAGAAAATTACAATTAGTTTTTTGAACGGGGAATGGCTTATAGAGTGTTATAAAGTATACTAGGTTAGATTAGTTAAGGGGAGTTAAAAGTTTAAGAGGGTGATGAGAAACTACAGATTATTATCTTAAATTAGTTTATGATTGTTTAATGTGATACTCTGTATTTTGCTTTGGGAAGGGAGGGTTGGGGTGGGGTGAGGTTAGGGAGGGATTGGGGGAAAAGGGATATATATGTAAAAATGTTTGTTAAAAATTTTCAATTAAAAAAAAAACATACGAAGAAGGGTTGCTGGAAAATGGTGATGGCAAGTTAGTGAAAAGAAGGACCGGGGGCGACATGATAGCAGTCTTCCAATATTTGAGGGACTTCCCCAAAGAAGAGGGGGGGATCTACCTATTCTCCAAAGTACTTGAAGGCAGGATAAGGAATAATGGATGGAAACTAATCAAGGAGAGAAGCAACCTGGAAATAGACAGAAATTTTATGACAATGAGAACAATTATCCAGTGGAACAGCTTTGCCTCCAGAAGTTGTGAGTGCTCCATCACTGAAGCTTTTTTTTAAAAAAATATTTTTATTAAACAGTTTTTTTAAAAAAACAAAAAGAGATATTCACACTTTCTTTTTTCAACAGAGATTTGGGGATCCTTAAAGAGGCTTTAAGGGATGTGGTGGCTCAGTGGCTAAGGCGCTGAGCTCATCAGTTGAATAGTTGGCAGTTCAGCGGTTCGAATCCCTAGTGCTGCGTGACGGGGTGAGCTCCCATTATTTGTCCCAGCTTCTGCCAACCTAGCAGTTTGAAAGCACATAAAAAATGCAAATAGAAAAATAGGGACCACCTTTGGTGGGAAGGGAACAGCATTCTGTGCGCCTTTGGTGTTGAGTCATGCCGGCCACATGACCATGGAGATGTCTTCGGACAGCGCTGGCTCTTCGGCTTTGAGCACTGTCCCCTAGAGTTGGGAACAACTAGCACATAGGTGCGAGGGGAACCTTTACCTTTATCTAAAGAGGCTTTGGAAGAAGTTACAGGAGATTCACCACTTTTGTTATGGAATAGGACACCTTACCATGATCAAGTCTCTATGGCCAATTCACCATGATTCTATGATTTTGTGATTCTCTGATTCTGTGATTCTGTGATTCTGTGATTCTCTGATTCTGTGATTCTGTGATTCTGTGATTCTGTGATTCTGTGATTCTATGATTCTATGATTCTATTTTATTTGCATTCTCTCCTATCTAGCTTTCAGAGCTACCCTGTGAAGTTGTTGGTTTAATTAATCTAATATTTGTTGTCATAGAAATGTTCTTCTCCTTCATCATCTTTAGGACTTCTTTGTGCTTCATAAAACAATTCAGAAGAATGCTTCCCAAAATTTCAAGGGAGCAGAGCACCTGTCTGCTATTAAGTAGCCAGACATTGTCTCTTTCCTACTGCAGTGTTTCTGAAAAAATATATATACGTCTAACATCTGAAGTCACATTAACGTTAAAGAATGGATGTCTTAAAGCAGTGACATACACTATTTTCCAGCTGTCTTGAAAGCCTAGAAGAAAAAGACTGCTTTAATTAATAGAAGAAAACCCTCAGTTCATACTTACATAAAGTCTGAAGCATTGTGTCTAAATATTTTCAAAGGGCGATCTTGTCAAACTTGATCTTTTCTTCTTTTATAACTTTTATTTTACACCGTCCACTTTCACAGTATTTACCTTGAGCTCTGAACAACAAAATAATCTACCATCTACACTTCAACACCATGAGTTAGAAGGAACAATTAGAGCAGCTGCAGAGCAGGATATAATGGTTGAACCTTTGATTTCATATGATATGTTCAGGGAAAGGGAAGAAGAAAGGGAAGGAAAGGAAAGGTGAGGAAAAGGAAGGGAAAGAAGGGAAAGGGAGAATGGGCAAGGGAAAGGGAAGGGAAGGAGAAAGGGAAAGAAAGGAAAGGTGAAGGAAGGGAAGGGAAAGGAAGGGAAAGAAGGGAAAGGGAGAATGGGGAAGGGAAGGGAAAGGGAAGAGAAGGGAAGGAGAAAGGAAAGTAAAGGAAAGGTGAAAGGAAAGGGAAAGGGAAAGGAAAGGAATGGAAAAAAGAAAGGAAATGAAAAAGAAAGGGAAGGGAAGGAAAAAAGAAAGGAGAGGAAAAAGAAAGGGAAGGGAAGGGAAGGGGAGGGGAGGAGAGGAGAGGAGAGGAGAGGAAAGGAGAGGAAAGGAAAGGAAAGGAAAGGAAAGGAAAGGAAAGGAAAGGAAAGGAAAGGAAAGGAAAGGAAAGGAAAGGAAAGGAAAGGAAAGGAAAGGAAAGGAAAGGAGGTAAATGGATGAAGAAGGAAAGGAGAGGGGAGGGGAAGGGGAAAGGGAAAGGGAAAGGAAGGGCTGGAAAGGGAGGGGAGGAGAGGAAGAGAGGGGGAATCAATAACTTTCCCATTGACTTTGTTTATTGCAACAGGTGATCCTTTGACCCTGGAGCACTGCAACCATTATAAATACAGGTCGGTTGTTGAGCAGCAAATTTTGATCAGGTGACCACAAGGTGCTGCAATGGTCAGACACATGAAAAACATTCCTAAGTCACTTTTTTTCAGTGCCATTATAACTTCAAAGCAAGGGTGAAATGCTACCGGTTCACTCCAGTTTGAGTGAACCAGTAGTAAGAGCGGCGGTTGGTTTGGAGAATTGGTAGCAGCGACAGTGGGAGGCTCTGCCAAATCACCCAGATGTCATTACTTCCTGGTTTGAACCAGGAAGTAACCAGGAAGTAACCTGAACCAGGAAGTAACCTGTTTTTTACCCTCTGTGCATGCGCAGAGGGTCCAAAATCACATGTGACGCATGGACGCACTTCCAAACCGGTAGGGAAGGTAAGTAGATTTCACCCCTCCTTCAAAGGGTCAGTAAAGGAATAATTGTAAAATCGAGGACTACCTGTATTTATTCTTTGGATGCTTTTAATGGTTCCAACGTTTTTATAGTTTTAGAATTATAAGCCACCTCGAGTCACTCGGTGGAGGTGGGCTGCTATGGAAATTGCATCAATGAATGAATGAATGAATGAATGAATGAACATTGATGCATCCCTTCATCTGGCTAACTGCAACCTATCAAATTCTTCCCCTGTTTTACCTGCACACTTCCTTCAATGGTGTTCTTATTGGCAGAAGGAGACAACAAGAAAGACCCTTGAAAACTCACTAATATTCTGTCCCCGGCTGATGGATTACACAGCTCGAATCGAAGTCCTGTTTCCTGTATTATATGCGCCTAGGCTTTTAAATGTAGTAAAACGCTTTTAATGGCTGACGTCGGGGAAGACACCAATAGCCAGCCACCCTAATTAATAACTATTAAAGGTGTTTGACTGATCATATCACTTGGCATGGCGAATCTCTTTTGTTCAGGTATGGATATTAATGGATTCCATTAAATTCATATCTTTCAGCAGATAGTAATTTACAATCTCTTATAAAATCTGTCACCAAACACAGTCGAAGATATAGGATTGTCTCAATGAATTACCGAGCAAATTGTACCACTTCATTTCAAACTCACCCACCCCTTCCTCCCTTTCCTCTGCCTTCCTGAAATGACTTTACTGACTAAATATGAATGTCAAAGGATTGGACAGTCGGGTTAAAATCAGCCCTCTCTTTTTTTAAAAAAATCTTTAAATCCCATTCCACCTTTTTGGTTTTTCAAGTCAGCTAACTTATAGAATAATATATAGAATAAGGACATCCTGATAAATTTATTAATGAGCTGTGGTGGTACAGCGGTTAGACTGCAGTATTGCAGGATCACTCTGTCGACTGCCAGCAGTTCGATCCTGACTGGTTCCAGGTTGACTCAGCCTTCGATCTCTCTGAGGTCAGTAAAATGAGGACCCAAATTGTTGGGGGTAAGAGGCTGACTCTGTAAACCACTTGGCTGCAAATCTCTATGAAGCAGTATACAAGTCTAAGTGCTATTCTTATTGCGATAGATGATAGATGATAGATACAGAGAGAGAGAGAGAGAGAGAGAGAGAGAGAGAGAGAGAGAGAGAGAGAGAGAGAGAGAGGCAGGCAGGCAGGCAGGCAGGCAGGCAGGCAGGCAGACATAGATATAGGATAGATAGCTGGATAGCTGGATAGATGGCTACCATGTTTCCCTGAAAATAAGACCCTGTCTTATATTTTTTTTTGAACCCTGAAATTTTTGGGGAAGTCTTATTAGTTTGGGGTGCGTGGAGCAAGATGGGGCTCCTCTTGCCGTCTTACCTGATTTCTAGCTCTGTGTTTAAATATTTTGGGGGAGGGCTTATTTTTTGGAGGGGTTGGCTTATTTTATCACATGCACTCAAAAGCCTGATTGGGCTTATTATCAGGGGAGGTCTTATTTTCAGGGAAACAGGGTAGGTGGGTAGGTAGGAAGGTAGGTAGGTAGGGTAGGTGGATGGATGGATGGATGGATAAATGATAGATAGATAGATAGATAGATAGATAGATAGATAGATAGATAGATAGATAGGTAGGTAGGTAGGTAGGTAGGTAGGCAGGCAGGCAGGCAGATGATAGAGCATAGATAGATGATAGAGCCATGGCGGTGCAGTGATTAGAATGCAGTGTTGCAGGCAAACTCTGCCCACAGCCTGGAATTTAACCCTGGCGGGGCTCAAGGTTGACTCAGCCTTCCATCTTTCTGAAGTCAGTAAAATGAGGACCCAGAGTGCTGGAGACAATATATGCTGACTCTGTAAACCACTCAGAGAGGGCTGTAAAGCACTGTGAAGCATTATATAAGTCTACGTGCTATTGCTGTTAACATTTCTTTTTAAATCAGAATGATGGGACTCATTTGGGCTTTTTTAAAAAAAAAAAAAAAGTCCAGAGAGAACTGAGGCTCTGGGAAGATATAGTGCCATTACTGCTTTAAAAAAAAAAAAAGAAAAAGGAAAAGAAAGCAAGAAAAAGCAGGACAGCATTAGCTAAGTCAGACAAGGATCTAAGTGCTTGATGCATTCACCTAATGTTTCCGAATGTCAATAGCTGGCGGTGTCTTTGCACTGTCCCCTACGAGTAGCAGAAGACATCAGGATGCTAAATGGAGAAGGAAAGTGCACACTCAGAGGACATGCCTAAGAAAAAAAAAGACAGGTGGGGGAGCTTTCTGCAGAACAAAACTGGTTCAAAAACCTGAAGAATAAGGACAGAAAGACTATGAGGTCCTTGATGCTTTCTGAGCTTCTGCAGCTATGAATCTTTCTTGGTTGTTTCTTGACAATGGTGGGTTTCTAAATTTCTCATCACCGGTTCACCACACCTGCACACGCTTGCTTCACATGCATGCCTTCCGTACATGAGCCCGGCCTTCCACACATGGGCTTTGCTTGCACGCGCATGCCTTTCGTGCATGTGCCCACCCTCAAAAATGTGTCAAGGAACAGAGATGGTCTTCAGCCAGTTCGTACCAGTTCATGTGAACTGGTAGAGGAGATTGCAGGTGGGCCCGCCCACCTGCCCTGCCTCTATGTCATCCTACTTAGATGGCATAGAGGCAGGGCAGGTGGGTACGAACCGGCTGAAGACCATCTCTGTTCCTTGATTAGAGTCGTCTTATGGCGAGATAAGCAGCAAAGAAATTTAATACCCTGTTTTCCCTAAAATAAGACCTCCCCAGATAAGAAGCCCAATCGGGATTTTGAGCACATGTGCTAAAATAAGCCCTCCCTGAAAATAAGCTCTCCCCAAAAATATTAAACCGCATGCACAGCTGGTCCCTGCCATTTCCTCTGATTAGAGTTAGGGAGACAGAGCTGGAAATCAGGTAAAATAGCAAGAAGAGCCACGTCTTGCTCCATGCACCCCAAAATAATAAGACCTCCCCAAAAATAAGACCAAGTGCTTATTTCAGGGTCCAAAAAATATAAGACAGGGTCTTATTTTCGGGAAAACACAGTATCCATCTATCTAACCTGTATCTATGTCTGCCTGCCTGCCTCTCTCTCCCTCTCCCTCTCCCTCTCCCTCTCCCTCTCTCTCATCTATCTATCTATCTATCTATCTATCTATCTATCTATCTATCTATCTATCTATCTATCTATCTATCATCTATCTATCTATCTATCTTCTATCTCTGTCTGTCTGTCTGTCTGTCTGTCTGTCTATATCTGCCTGCCTGCCTGCCTGCCTGCCTGCCTATCTATCATCTATCTATCTATCTATCTATCTATCTATCTATCTATCTATCTATCTATCTATCTATCTATCTATCACAATATTTGCAGCCAAGTGCTTTACAGAGTCAGCCTCTTGCCCCCAACAATCCGGGTCATTTTATTTTCAGGGAAATACGGTAAATAAATGAATAAAAATTAAATTAGGCTGTGTCTAGCATGTTTCACATTGTATAGACAGACTTAACCGGAGTTTCAATTGGGAAACTGACCATCCTAGACCAAGCCAAGTTCAAAACTGCTAGAGAATTCCTGGAAACCTGGCAGTCTGACAAATTGGCCACCAATAGATACCTTGACATAAACAACACCTACAGATTGTGCAAAAGAGATGATCAACAAGCCAAAAGAGGGAACAAAATGACCAAAAAGCCTCCCTAACAGCAATCAACGTCCAGGTGAGCAGAAATTAACACCAAGATTAACATCAGACCAACAATCAAGAAGTAAACAACACTCCAATCAAAGAACTGCCAAACAAGCTAACATTAATCAGCCCAACCAAAGAACCTGCAACCCACCAACACAGACAGAGAAAGCCACTAGGATATAAATTTAAAGTAAACCCCATTCTTTTACTAACACTGATGATGTTAGCTAGTTGGGTAATGAAATGTCTGCGAGAAAAGAACCAAGCTCAGAGATCACCAAGGATCCCACAGTCCTCTTCCTCCTCCTCCCCCCTCCTCTTCCTCTCTACAAACCCCACTCTCTTCTACCACTGATGATGTTACCTAGTTGGGTAATGAAATGTCTACAAGAAAAGAACCAAGCTCAGAGAGCAACAAGGACCCTACAGTCCTCCTCCTCCTCCTCCTCCTCCTCCTCTCCACAAACCTCACTCTCTTCCACCAATGATGATTTTCAGTGGTGTGATGCTGCTGGTTTAACAACCGGTTCAGTGAGTCCTCGCTTTGCACGCACACACGCGGCACTGAAAATGGAGCATTTACAAACTCAGCTGTATACCTTCCAAGCCAGCAATGGTAAGTAAAACAATGAGGGGGAGGGGGGGATTAACTGTGCTGCATGATTGAGATAAGCTACAAAGCAGGAAATAAAGGATAGAATAGAGCAGGGACAGGTGGGCGGGGCCAACTAATCGTCAGAGCTACAAGTTTGCCCGAACCAGCTGAATATCACCTCTAATGATGTTACCTAGTTGGGTAATGACATGCCTGCTAGAAACAACCAACCTCAGAGAGCAACAAGGACCTCACAGTTCTCCTCCTCCTCGCTACATAACCCACTTTCTTCTACCACTGATGGTGTTACCGAGTTGGGTAATGAGACATCTGCAAGAAAACAACGAAGGTCAGAGACCATCAAGGGCCCCACAGTTCAACCCTGAGCTACAAATATTCTGTTCTATTAGTGTTGCAAACATGCAAACAACTATATTCTCTTCTCATTGTAGAAAAATAAAATAAAATAAAATACCCAACTAGTTTCAGTTTCAGTTTCAGTTTCAGTTTTATTGCATTTATATACCGCCCTTCTCCCGGATGGGACTCAGGGCGGTTTACAGCCGTGTTAAAATAATCAGATATAAAAATTAAAACTAATAAAATAATTAAACTGTTTGGCCATAAAATTAAAACCCCTACTAAAAACCCTATTAAAATTTAACGCAAATTTAAGTCAGACCGGCTTGGTGAAACAGTAGAGTGTTCAGGGCTCGTCGGAAGGCACGGAGGTCAGGAATCCTTCTTATATCCAGGGGCAATTCATTCCATAGGGCTGGAGCTCCCACAGAGAATGCTCTCCCCCTGGGGGCTGCCCACTGGCATTGTCTGGCTGATGGCACCCTGAGGAGGCCCTCTCTGTGAGAGCGTATCGGGCGGTGGGAGATATTCATTGGCAGAAGGCGGTCCTGTAAATATCCCAGTCCTAAGCCATGGAGCGCTTTGAAGATGGTGACTAGCACCTTGAAATGCACCCGGAAGACCACCGGGAGCCAGTGCAGCTCGCGCAAGAGGGGAGTTACCCAGGAGCGACGAGTCACTCCCATAACCACTCGCGTGGCCGCACTCTGGACCAGCTGAAGTCTCTGGGTGCTCCTCAAGGGGAGCCCCATGTAGAGAGCCTTCTTATTCCTTACTCTTAGCCTTCTTATTCCACTAAAAGGAACAGACCATGAGCAAATAGGAAAAGAAGCAAAGGTGGTGAATTTTAGTGCAGTCTTTGGATGAAAATGACTCATAAGAGGCCTTCATTGCATAAAAGGTTTTCATAAATAAATTCAAAGCACCGCTACTCATCTTTATAAAGAAATAATGAACAGTGGTTTTTGTCCTCGGTATTGAAAACTATCCAAGATGGATAAGAAACCAAAAGGAATTGGACTGTTGGAATACATAATAAAATTCAGAACTAATTCAGACTTAGCTTTAAACATCTGAACAGTTCAACACCTTGGCTTACTTCTGTGTATTTCCAGGTTTTATAGAGATAACAAATTCTCATCCTAAAGTAATATTGTCAGCTTCGAATGTAATATATTTTTGTTCTGTTAAGAAAAAAAAAAAGCCACGAGTCTCTGAAAACAGAACTGTGTAACTCAATTTTACAGTAAAATCAGCTTTTCTTTCACTATTGGAAGGATTGAAAAACGTTTCCACAACGAGACATGTAAAAGACGAAATTAGACCAAGATTTGGGGATGTTTTGTTCTATTTTTTCCCCCCCTTAATGTCTCTCATCTTGTCAACACACTGTAAAAAAAAAAGATGTAGAGACTCTAGAAAGAGTGCAGAGAAGAGCAACCAGGATGATGATGGGACTGGAGACTAAAACATATGATGAACAGTTGCAAGAACTGGGCACGGCTAGTCTAGTGAAGAGAAGGACCAGGGGAGACATGATAGCCATCTTCCAATATTTGAGGGACTGCCACAAAGAAGAGGGACTCAAGCCATTCTCCAAAACGCCCGAAGGCCAGACAAAGAATAATGGATAGAAACTGAACAAGGAGAGGTTCAACTTGGAAATAAGGATAAATTTTCTGACAGTGAGAACAATCAACCCATGGAACAGAAGTTGCCTTTGGAAGTTGTGGGAGCTTCTTCACTGGAAGCTTTCAAGAAGAGACTGGACTGCCATCTGTCAGAAATGGCATAGGGTGTCCTGCTTGGGCAGGGGGTTGGAATAGATGACCTACAAGGTCCCTTCCAATTCTATTAATCTGGATCCGTATCTAATTGGATGAAATACAAATACAATTCTTCAAAGCAGAAGATTGTTTCAGATAAATGTTCATGGGTGGAATCTCGTGCCCTTGCAGTATTTTATCATGAATGGACAAGGTCGTCGTGTCGTTATATTCTGTCTTTCTTTGTATTTCCATGTCCTTTCTTGTTTTATGCACATCTTTTTAGATTCCAAGAAGTCTAGAATCACGTTTTAGAGCCAGTTTGGTCTAGTGGTTAAGGTGCTGGCCTAGAAACCAGGAGACTATAAGTTCTAGTCCCGTTTTTGGCATGAAAGGCAGTTGGGTGACCTTGAGCCAATTACCAGGAGACAGTGAATTCTAGTTCCAGTTCTTAGCTTTCTCCACTGAATGGCGTTCAGCATTCTGTGGGCTGAAATAAAATTTGGAGTCCTAGGAAGTAGGGGTTTCTTTGCACAGGGCAACGAGACAGCTAAGCTTGGAGTGCCTGATGGGTAGAAGGAAAGTAAGGTCAGATCACCCTAAAAATTCACAACCTATATCTACAATTATGCAAATAGTTCAGGGGTGAGATTCAAAAATTTTAGCAACCGGTTCTTTGCCTGGTTGCTGGGTGGGGGTGGCCATGGCGGGCGTGGCCTACTCAGCCTCCTGCACCACAGTGGTGGTGGTGGCATTTTCACCCTCCCCAAGCTCTGGAGGCTTTCGTCAAGTCTCCAGGAGGGCAAAAATGGCCTCCCCGGTCTTCAGAGGCCTGTTTCCAGACTTCCAGAACTGCAGGGAGGCCCCAAAAATGGCCTTTGTATGGGCCCTGAACTTACCTGGTACCCAAAACGAGCCGTGTGGAGACTCCTGGGAGGGGCAGGGTGAGGTGGGTGGGGCCAGCCAGTCCTTGCAACTACCCGTTCAGAGAACTAGATGTTAAATTAGCATCTGGTTCTGCCTAACCGGTCCGAACCGGCTGAATCCCATCACTGAAATAGTTGTTTAGTCAGGCAAGATTCTGTCTCTAGGTGAACAAGAAGAAGAAGAAGTTACTCAGAACTTGTTTCATCGAGTGAAACAAGACTGATATTATATATGATTACAGAAGCTAGGTTACTGATTGGACAATACTGGAAAAAAGACATTTTACCTACTATTGAAGAATGGACTTTGAAGATCGCTAGTTTTGCAGAAATGGCAAAGATCTCAGCGTATTTAAAAGATAGGACCCAAGAAACTTTTGTCTGGGAATGGAAGAAATGGATAGATTATGTGCAGAATAAATATCAAACAAAGAAGTATCAGCTAGTATTTAGTTGAAGAAGGTTATACTGCGTTAAGAGTTATAGCATATAGGGGATAAAGTAACGAGGTAATTAAGAGTTGGAATAGAGATTGATATATTGATATAGAATGATATAGAATGTTATATAGAATATGTTATTTAGGGAATAGTTAAAATTTGGGGATGAGTAAGTGGGAGAAATAATGTTTTGAACTTTATTATGTAGTAAGGGGGATTGATAAATGCAGATAATTACTATTACTATTTGGATGTTATTTAGAAAAAATTTACTATTGGTAGGGGGTAGACTAGATGAGAGAAATGTTTTGATATGTTACCTTATTTGGATTTCACCTTTTCTTTTGTTTAATATTTGTAGATTGTATAAGAATAATATTTTTTGTAAGGGAAGCCAAGGGTGGGAGGGGAGGGGAGGGGGGATAGGGGGTTGGGGGGGGAAATTGGGGGAGGGGAAATGAAAAAATTGTATTTGTAAAACTTTTTCAATAAAAAAAAAGAAGAAGTTACTCAGAAGTAACTCTTTGTGTTGTTCTTGGTTCTTTGGACCTGACATTCTGTAAGATTGTGTGCAGCTGAAGATTTCTCCAAGCGATGCTCCTACAGAACACCAAAAGCAAATATGTTAATTTTCTCCCCCTTTCCATTTCTAAAGAAATATTGTTAAACAAGAAACAAAGGAAAGCAAAGAGAATTGTTTATATGCCTCGAATGTGCTTCTCCCAAGAGACCAGAGTGTCCCTATCTTTTCGGAAGGAAAAAAAAAAAAAAGCTGCTTACATATCTGCAGTCTGGGTCTTTGTCAAACCGTTAGAGCCACAAGGTACCTTAGGCAAAGCACAGCAAAGTGACATGTTGACATTCCACCAATGCCTTCGTGCCTCTCCCCCACACCCCCTCCAAACCTTGTCTTCTGTCACCCCAGACAGAAAGGATTTAGAAACCGAAAGAAAGAGGCAGAAAGACAGAAGCTGCAGGATTCACACAGAGGAATTCAGAAGAGGTGTAATTGTGGAAAACAGGCTGAAGAGTGGCTGCAACTTTGGACTGACATTAAGAGCTGTCTTAAAAGAAACTTGATAAGGGCAGGCTTATAAACGTAGGAGCGGCTGAAGGAGAAACCAACTTCTAGAGCGATGAGACAATTAGCATTAAACAGAGGAATTTGCTCCAGTGGCTGGGAAGTAAAGTTTGCAAGTGTTTGTTTGTTTGTTTGATTGATTGATTTATATGCCGCCCTTCTCCGGAGACTCAGGGTGGCTTACAATGCGTTAAGCAATAGCCGTCATACTTTTGTATATTTATTTATTTATTTTATTTTTTATTTCAACTTATATACCGCCCTTCTCCCCGGAGGGGACTCAGGACGGTGAACAGCCAAACTTAAAACACATATAGTACAAAAGTAAAGAAAAACTAAAATAAATTAAATCATCGGCATTATCAATTTAAAATCCCAAATCTACAAATTGAAAAATATCCAATTTAAAACCCAAAATCAATAAAATCAAGAATTTAAAAACCCCATTAAAACCAATTAAACTAGGCCGGCTTGTTGAAATAAGTGAGTCTTCAGGACCTTTCGGAAAGCGCGGAGGTCGGGGATCAATCGTATTCCAGGAGGTAGCTCATTCCACAGGGCGGGTGCCCCCACAGAGAAGGCTCTCCCCTTGGGGGCCGCCAGCCGACATTGCTTTGCTGACGGGACACTGAGGAGGCCCTCTCTGTGCGAGCGTATTGGCCGGTGGGAGGTTATCGGTAGCAGCAGGCGGTCTCGCAAGTACCCTGGCCCTATGCCATGGAGCGCTTTAAAGGTGAGAACCAACACCTTGAAGCGCACCCAGAAGACCACCGGGAGCCAGTGCAGCTCGCGCAGGAGAGGTGTTACATAGGAGCGCCACATTCTGGACCAGTTGGAGCCTCCGGGTGCACCCCAAGGGGAGTCCCAAGGGGAGCCCCATATACCAGCTTAGTAGGGCTTTTGGACCCCCTTAAGCGGTGTTCTTTTTTATACAGTTCTCAGAGTCCCATGGGGCCATGTAGGGGTCATAGCTGGCTCTGTAGGTTGTCTGAGCTCCCAGGTTTGGATGAAGTTTCTGAGGGTGATGCAATGAAGGGCTGTTGAGCAATTCCTATTCTGGCCAAGGGCTAAACCTACCTTTGTTGGATCGTGGGTGAGGGTATTTGCTTATGAATAGAGCTATCTATCTCTTTATCTCTTAAGTGCTGACATCTGCTGAGGGCTATTAAGAAAGGTGGAGGCTGCTTTCTGTCTCCAAGAGCATATTTCTCCCTTTAGGGAAATATAATATTCTGCCTTTTTAATATTTCCTAAAAATCTTCTAGGAGAGGGATGGGTGCTAACTTTCTACAGAAAAATACACAAAAACACAAAAATAGCATAGAACAGAATTCTTTATTGGCCAAGTGTGATTGGACACACAAGGAATTTTTCTTGGTGCAAAAGCTCTTGGTGTACATAAAAGAAAAGATACATTCTTCAAGAATCATAAGGTACAACACTTAATGATAGTCATAGGGTACAAATAAGCAATCAGGAAACAATATCAATATAAACTGTAAGGATACTAGCAACAAAATTACAGTCATACAGTCCTAAGTGGGAGGAGATGGGTGGTGGGAACGATGTGAAGATTAATAGTAGTGCAGACTTAGTGAATAGTTTGACAGTGGTGTGGGAATTAGTTGTTTAGCAGAGTGATGGTGTTCGGGAAAAAACTTTCTGTCTAGTTGTTTTGGTGTGCAGTGTTCTATAGTGTAGTTTTGAGGGTAGGAGTGAAAACAGTTTATGTCCAGGATGTGAGGGGTCTGTAGATATTTTCACAGGCCTCTTTTTGTCTCAATGGACTCAATGGAAGGCAGGTTGGTAACCATTTTTTTCTGCAGTTCTAATTATTCTCTGAAGTCTGTATCTGTCTTGTCAGGTTACAGAGCCAAACCATGATTTTGATCACTTATTCAACTTGCAGGCTTGTGGTGTTCTTTTTTTTTAATGGAACTTTTCACAACTCTAAAGGCCTGATTTAAGCCTGAACTTCAATCCTGTCATTTCAACAGAAGAACCGTTCAACCATTTCTCAAAATTATCAGAATCCTGATCAACAACGTAAAGGAGTTGAGGATGTTCTTATGTCCTTTTTCCTGAGCGCGTAGTTATTTCCTTGTTCAGTGGATGTATCAAGATATCTTGGGTTTTCTCTCTCTCTCTCTCTTTCTCTCTTTTTTATGGATCAGATCGGAGGTAGCTACAGGATAAAGGAACAGAAACAAACGACATGGCAACAGAGATAAATCATCTCTGTCTTCACGAAAAGATACACCTCCTATTGAAATGAACACCTTTGTTTTCATTAAAAATTCTCCTTCAGAGGTTATGTCCTCATGATCCATCCAACGCAGTGTTTCTGAAACTTATTTATTTATTTTATTATATTATATTTCTATACCGCCCTTCTCCCGCAGGACTCAGGGCGCTGCAAAGCCAAGGTAAAAACACAGACCAACACAAAACATCATAAATTTAAAATTCTAAAATTATTAAACAATTTGGCCCAATTTGATTAAAAACCCAGAATTTAAAACACCTAATTAAAATTCATTTAAAAAGTCAGTCCTGCCTGTTGGAACAGCAGGGTCTTGAGGGCACAGCAAAAGGTACGAAGGTTGGGGATCCTATGTATCTCCGGGGGCAGTTCGTTCCAAAGGGTGGGGGCCCCCAGAGAGAAGGCTCTCCCCCTGGGGGTCGCCAGTCAACATAATTTGGCCGACGGCACCCTGAGGAGTCCCTCTCTGTGAGAGCAAACTGGCCGGTGGGAGGCTATTGGTGGCAAAAGGCGTTCTCATAGATACCCAGGTCCTAAACCATGGAGCGCTTTAAAGTTGGTAATCAGCACCTTGAATCGCCCCCGGAAGACCACTGGGAGCCAGTGCAGCTCGCGCAGGAGAGGTGTTACATGGGCGCAACGAGTTAAATTTAAACCATGGCATATGTCAAACCCAGAAAGGATGCTTAAGGGTTTGTAAGAGGCATGTGATGTGGATATGGGGAGCATCACAGCTACATTCGGAAGAGATTGTCAGGGTTCCAAGCAGTGGTGAAATGTAAAATTTGTTATTACCGGTTCTGTGGGCATGGCTTGGTGTGTGTGTGTGTGTGGGGGGGGGTAATGTGACTGAGTAGGTATGGCCAACTTTTTTTTTTTTAATTTATATGCCGCCCTTCTCTGGAGACTCAGGCCGGCTTACAATGCATTAAGCAATAGCCTTCATACTTTTGTATATACCTGCTTAGTAGGGCTTTCGGCTCCCCCTAAGCGGTGTTCTTTTTTATACAAAGTCAGCTTATTGCCCCCACAATTTGGGTCCTCATTTTACCTATCTTGAAAGGACGGAAGGCTGAGTCAACCTTGAGCCTAGTGAGATTCGAACTTGCAGTAATTGCAGGCAGCTAGTGTCACTTTAACCCCATGTAAGTTGCTGCGCCACCAAGGCTCTCTCTCTTTTTTTTTTTTACTTTTAAAAACATTTTTTCTACAACCTCTTCGGCTGAAGAATTTGTAAAAATAATGCTTTTAAAAGCCTCAGGCGATCCCAGCTGAGTCATGCGATCATCAGAGGCTTTTTTTTTTTTTTTTTTTTACTTTTAAAAGCATATTTTCGGCCGAAGAGGTTGCAGAAAAAATGCTTTTAAAAATAATTTTTTAAAAAGCCTCTGATGATCGCGTGGCTCAGCTGGGCATGGTGTGTGTGGGGGGGATTTTTGCTACCAGTTCTCCGAACCACCTGCCTCCATCGCTACCAGATTGGGCGATCCAGTCTGAACCAGGAGCACTTCACCCCTGGTTCCAAGTAACATACCCACAGCAAACAAAACTCCAAGGCAGGTAGATTCCTCAAGGAATAGATTTATTGGATATGTCATATTGGCACCGGCTGGTGAAAACTGACTTGCACGGTTTTCCCCTAATTCAAAGTAGAAGTTTTTCACTTTCTCAAAACAATCAATCATGCAGTCCAATCAGGATACAGTCCAGTTGCTAGGTGACCTCAATTCCCTCCTTCCAAGCACCTGCTGGAATATCCTTGGTTCCCAAGAAAAAGCATTTTGTTTTGGCTACCAACCCCAGCTATCTCTCTCCCTCCCCCCCCCCCCCACTCCCTATTTCTCAGCTCCAGTTGTGGCAGCCCTGAAACGTCAAAATGGCCTCAGTCTGGTCAGCTTCAGGGTTGACAGGTGAGCTTTCCCCCTTTAAGGAAGAGGCTGGCAAACCTGCCACAATGAGTTCTAATCCTAATGAGAATTAATCAGGTCTTACAGGGTAGATTGAATCCTTTGGGTTCAGCTGTAAAGCAGGAAACGTGACATTTTGGAGGAACAGTAGAGGACCATTCTTGCATCCAGGTCTGAAACAGTCTGAAGTTGTTATCCAGAACAGTTTTCGAAAAATACCAGGATTAACCGCTCAAATGTTCCATGTTAACTTCAGCTATCCATTATTAGTAACCATGACTATCCCATTCCTAATGGTGTCCCATGATGTAACCCAGCCCGTGAAACCCTCTATCCTTCCATTGAAAGCATACAGTCCCACTTCTCACGTCCATATATCGTAACTCCTCCCTTGATGTTCTTTCCAAGGCCTCTGGTTACACCTTCAAGATCATCTCAATGGTCTGGAACAACCCCGCCTTACTTGCTCTTTCCAAGGCCTTTGGTTGCACCCTTTATATTGGTACATATCACCTCATGTTCTTATCACGTATGCTCGCTCCACCCCTGGTTGTCCTTTTTATCTCTACCTTTCACCTGACACCCATATATGTTCATTAAAGTTCCCCTCACTGGGATAGACCATCTAGTCCTGGTGGAGCTATATTCTTGGCCTGACACATTCCCTGTACGGATACTGATTCAATTTAGAATAGAATAGAATAGAATAGAATAGAATAGAATAGAATAGAATAGAATAGAATAGAATAGAATAGAATAGAATAGAATAGAATAGAATAGAATAGAATAGAATAGAATAGAATAGAATAGAATAACAGAGTTGGAAGGGACGTTGGAGGTCTTCTAGTCCAACACCCTGCTTAGGCAAGATACCCTACACCACTTCAGAAAAATGGTTATCCAACATCTTCTTAAAAACTTCCAGTGATGGAACATTCACAACATCTGGAGGCAAGTTGTTCCACCGATTAATTGTTCTAACTGTCAGGAAATTCCTCCTTAGTTCTAGGTTGCTTCTCTCCTTGATGAGTTTCCACCCATTGCTTCTTGTCCTACCTTCAGGTGCTTTGGAGAATAGCTTGATTCCCTCTTCTTTGTGGCAACCCCTGAGATATTGGAACAGTGCTATCATGTCTCCCCTACTTCTTCTTTTCATCAGACTAGACATACCCAGTTCCTGCAACCGTTCTTCATATGTTTTAGCCTCCAGTCCCCTAATCATCTTTTTTGTTCTTCTCTGCACTCTTTCTAGAGTCTCAACATCTTTTTTACATCACGGCGAGATACAAGCTGGGCGGATACGACCTCGTAGATGACCCTCACTCTGTCAAGGACCTTGGAGTACCAGAGCTCACTGCAACAACATTGCCAAAAAGGCATTAAGAGTTGTTAACCTAATCTTGTGAAGCTTCTTCACTGGTAATATTGTACTGTAAACTAGGGCACACAAAACGTTTGCTAGACCAATTCTCGAATACAGTTCATCTCTCTGGAACCCACACTGCATATCAAATATTAATACAATTGAGAGAGTCCAGAGATATTTCACGAGAAGAGTCCTCCACTCCTCTACCCGCAATAGAATACCTTATGCCACCAGACTTGAAATTTTGGGCTTAGACAACTTAGAACTACTCTGCCTTTGGTATGACCTAAGTGTAGCTCATAAAATTATCTGCTACAATGTTCTACCTGTCAATGACCACTTCAGCTTCAACCACAACAATACACAAATACACAATAGATACAAACTTAAGGTAAACGGCTCCAAACTCAAAAATATGCAGAAAATATGACTTCAGCAACAGAGTGATCAATGTCTGGAATGCACTACCTGACTCTGAGGTTTCTTCCCCAAACCCCCAAAACTTTAATCTTAGACTGTCTATTGTCAACCTCACCCCATTCCTAAGTGGTCTGTAAGGGGCGTGCATAACCAGCATGCCTACCATCCCTGCCCTAATGTTCCCTTTATGTACAAATGCTATTAAATTATTATATGGGGGAAAAAACTAGATGCAGTATTCCAAATGTGGCCTTACCAAGGCATTATAAAGCGGTATTAACACTTCACCTGTTCTTGATTCTATCCCTCTGTTTATGCAGCCTAGAACTGTGTTGGCATTTTTGGCAGCTGCAGCACACGCCTGGCATATATATATATATATATATATGCCATGTATATATATATATGCCATGTATATATATACATACATACATACATATATACATACATACATGTGTGTGTGTGTGTTTTCTGTATGTAGGTCTTCGGTTATTCAGGTTTTCTCCCGCGTAAAATTCGTTATTCGAGAAAACCCGAATAACCAAAGACACACACACACACACACAGACACACACAGGCACAGGCACAGACACACAGACACACAGACACACACATATATGTAGGTCTTTGGTTATTCAGGTCTTCTCCCGTGTAAAATTGGAAGTGTCTTAACGACGTTTCGACAAAGTCTCATTCGTCATTTTCAGGCTGATGTTCTCGGCTTCATGCTTCAAGGAGCAATGTTCCTGGAAGCACGAAGCCGAGAACACCAGCCTGAAGATGACGAATGAGACTTCGTTGAAACGTCACCAAGACACTTCCAATTTTACGCGGGAGAAGACCTGAATAACCAAAGACCTACATACAAACAGCCATGAAAACCTCAGAAAATATACATATACATATACATATACATATACATATACATATACATATACATATACATATACATATACATATACATATACATATACATATACATATACATATACATATACACAAACACACACACACACACACACACACACACACACACACATATATATATATGATTTACCTACCTTAGAAAGGATGGAAGGCTGAGTCAGCCTTGAGCCTGGTGAGATTCGAACTTACAGTAATTGCAGACAGCTGGTGCTAAGCACAATGCTTTTAGTCTGCTGAGCTATCCAGGCTCCTTAAGTGATTTTCTGCTAGGATTCCCAGATCTCTCTCACAGTCATCACTATTGAACAAGGTACCACATATACTGTACCGGTGCATTTCGTTTTTTTTTCTTGCCTAAATGTAGAAACCTTATTCTGATTTGTTCTAAAGGGATGTTCTAAAGAGTGCTACCTCCCATGATATAACAAAGTTGTGAACAAGCACAGTTACGATGAAGCAGACAATAGCTGGGTTCATTGCAGATATGCGCACACATACACTGTACAGTGTACACTCTCTGTATAAATAGGACATATATCCTCCCATCAGTGTGATTGTGGGGTTAACAGTAACAGAGTTGGAAGGGACCTTGGAGGTCATCTAGTCCAAACCGCTGCTCACGCAGGAGACCTGCACTAGGGATTTGAACCGCTGCATTGCCGACCTTTCTGATTGACAAGTTCAGCGTCTTAGCCACTGAGCCACCTGGTCAGGCAAAGGGTCCCACATCAAACTGTAGAACACATCATGGCCGGCTGTAATCTGAGAGCGTCTATCCATCCAGTATCTGATTTTTTAAAAAATCTAAATGATGATGCACTTCAGTGATTAGATGGCTTAGACATTGATATTTGAACATGGATCTTTTTTAATATTTATATTTTATTGTATTTTACTAATCTAGGTGAAATGTTCATATATCTCACTAGTCCATGTACGATATGCCATATGCTAAATACCTAAATGTATACATCTACCCACACATATTACAATTTTTTTTTTTAAAAAGTACATTCTTAAAGACTGTTATTTATGTACTTGACTTTTTTAAAAAGATTACTTCACTCATGATGAGGTGAAGTGTTGCTTCCTTCAGTGGTGGGGTTGACGAATGCCATAGAAGCCAATGAATATTTAGGTGTAACATAAACCTTAGACATGATTTCCCATTAAATTTCATGGAAAAGCAAACTATCAACTGAAGGAATGCTGGAGTTTGATTGATGATTCCCTTCCCTACATGACTCTATGGGACATTAGGTATATAGATTCCGGGAGATTTGCATTCCATTTTGTAAAGCTATTTTAGAATAAGCATGGAAATAAATTCTGCTCTGAAATAAATTCTGGCAAGGATCAATGATGTATCGGAGAAATACCTTGGGAATTTGTTTGTTTATTATTAAATTTTAAATGCAATCCATCCCAAAGTGGATCAGGGTGTGTGTGTGTGTGTGTGTGTGTGTAGAGAGAGAGAGAGAGGGGAGAGAGAGGGAGGGAAGGGGAAGAGAGGAGAGGAGAGGAGAGGAGAGAAGAGGAGAAGAGGGAAGGGAGGGGAAGGGAAATAAGAGAAAGGCAAGGCAAGGCAAGGCAAAGCTAAGCTAAGCTAAACTAAGCTAAACTAAGATAAGCTAAGCTAAACTAAGATAAGCTAAGACAAGATAAGATAAGATAAGATAAGGGAAAAATGGGATGGAGGGAAGGGAAGGGAAGGGAAAGGAAAGGAAAGGAAAAGGTAAGGGTAAGGGTAAGGGTAAGGGTAGGGAAGAGGAGAGGAGAGGAGAGGAGAGGAGAGGAGAGGAGAGGAGAGGAGAGGAGAGGAGAAGGGAAGGGAAGGGAAGGGAAGGGAAGGGAAGGATCAGATACGATAAGACGGGAAAACTGGAATGAAGGGAAGGGAAGGGGAAGGGGAAGGGGAAGGGAAGGGAAGGGAAGGGAAGGGAAGGGAAGGGAAGGGAAGGGAAGGGAAGGGAAAGGTAAGGAAAAGGTAAGGGTAAGGGTAAGGGTAGGGAAGAGGAGAGGAGAGGAGAGGAGAGGAGAGGAGAGGAGAGGAGAAGGGAAGGGAAGGGAAGGGAAGGGAAGGGAAGGGAAGGGAAGGGAAGGGAAGGGAAGGGAAGGGAAGGGAAGGGAAGGGAAGGGAAGGGAAGGGAAGGGAAGGGAAGGATCAGATACGATAAGACAGGGGAAAACTGGAATGAAGGGAAGGGAAGGGGAAGGGGAAGGGGAAGGGGAAGGGGAAGGGAAGGGAAGGGAAGGGAAGGGAAGGGAAGGGAAGGGAAGGGAAGGGAAGGGAAGGGAAGGGGTCTTCCCTATCTTTTCTGATGGGATAGTAGATACCCACAGGAGATAATCCTGCAGATAATCTTACTAACAGGCATGCTGGTTAGTGCTTCTAGAAATTTAAGTTCTAATATCTTTTAGAAGTCCAGAACCAAGCCAACTAAGCCAAAGAAAGAAAGAAAGAAAGAAAGAAAGAAAGAAAGAAAGAAAGAAAGAAAGAAAGAAAGAAAGAAAGAAAGAAAGAAAGAAAGAAACAGTTCCATTCAATTGGTCCTGTATCACACCGCCCTAAACTGCAAACATCTGTATATATTCCCTTGCCATTTGTTTTAAATTTATCAAAAACCAAATGTCTTGGTCTGTTTTATTTTGTTTCTTAATTTGAATCTGAGCTGCAACAGCTTCCCTCAAACTTCTTCAGATGTTTCTCTTAAGCCAAGGTGCATTTGCTCCAAAGCTTATTATGCTTTACAGTAACAATAAACTTGGGAACTCATTTAAAAAAATAATAATTGTAACTTGCAAAAGCAAAGCTTACTTTGTCTGAGTAAGCGCTCCTATAATTCAGAAAGGCTTTTCGCATCTGTTTCTGACAGTTTTGAACCCAAATTTGGAAGTCGGTCTCCAGCGAATATGCTTAATGGAACAGAACTCAAAATGTCAAAATCAGTTATTGATCTGCAGCTGAATATCTACAATTTTCCTGGCAAGTAAGTGGCTGCCCTTTTGTGTCTGGTTTTTTTTTTTTTTTTTTTGTCCCCAAAATATGTCAGAAGTATATTGTAAAATGAACTGTGCTAAATCAAAAGCATCTGTGAATACAAAGACATAAGGTGTAGTAAACTAAGTGTACCTCAATTGCACGTTTAAAAAAATGAATAACAAGAGTTGGAAAGGACCTCAGAGGTCTTCTAATCCATCCCCCTGTTCAACCATTTCAGGCAAAGGGTTGTCCAATCTCTTCTTAAAAACTTCCAGTGATGAAGCCCCTACAACTTCTTGTGGCAAGCCATTCCACTGGTTAATTCTTCTCACCGTCAGGAAGTTTCTCCTTAATTCCAGGTGGTTGTTGTTGTTTTTTTTTCTCCTTGATTGATTTCCATCCATTATGTCTTCTCTTGCCTTTTGGTGCTTTGGAGAATAGGTTAACCCCCTTGAATGAAATGAAATGGAATCAACTCCAGATCTGAAAGCTGGAATGATAAATATTCATGTTTTCTCTGTCTCTCTCTTTCTTTCTTCTTTCTCTCTTTCTTTTCTGCAACCACTCCTTCATTTTAGCTTTTGCAGTGTAATCATGAAGGAGCCGGGTCGAATGGCAGAATGTTAAAGTTAAATGTAACTTCATTGAATATTCCAGTAATGGAGCCTCAATTTTATGTGCAATGTTTAAGTTAGCACACGTGGAGTATCTTGATTCAAAAAGTATTACCCTACAACCATGATGGCGAAGCTAGGCACGCGTGCTACAGGTGGGCACGCGAGCTCAGCTCCGGCCAGCTGATTTTCAGGCCTTCCATTATTCTTCCTTCTTTTCTTCCATTATACTTCCTTCCTTCTATTATCCTTCCTTTCTTTTTTCCATTATCCATCCTTCCTCCCTCCCTCCCTCCCTTCTTTTCATTGTCCTTCCTTCCTTCCTTCAATCCATTGTCCTTACTTCATCCATACATCCTTCCATTATCCTTCCTTCCTTCTGTTATTCATCCTTCCTTTCATAATCCTTCCTTCTTTCCTTCCATTATCCATCTTTCCTTCCATTATCCCTTCCTTTCTTCTTTCCTTCCTTCTGTTATCCATCCTTCCTTCCATTATTCTTCCTTCCTTCTTTTCTTTCATTGTCTTTCCTTCCTTCTATTATCCTTCCTTCCTTTTTTCCATTTTCCTTCCTTCCTTCCTTCCTTCCTTCCTTCCTTCCTTCCTTCCTTCCTTCCTTCCTGCCTGCCTGCCTGCCTGCCTGCCTGCCTGCCTGCCTGCCTTTAGATTGTGGCAACCAAACATTCCGTAGCTCCATCATGTCTTCCCCATTTGCATAGTTCTCTCATTTCATTTGCATATCCCAATTTTTTTTGCTTCTGGTTGTTGGTGATGGCATAGAAGTGATGGAAAGCAACTTGAACAGAAAGAGTTTCACAGTTTTCTGTGTCGATGCTGAATGTCACTTGTCTCTCGAGGGTTTGTAGCTTTTCATTGGGACAGGAACAGCTTCAGACGAATCTGCGCGACAACTCCAGGAAGGTCAGGCGTGAGATGGACGGTGATAAATGAGAGCGCAGAATTGTTCTAACGAAGCATCTGTGAGCAACTGTTTGATCACAATGACAGACATCCATCAGGATGATAACTGCAAATATGAGAGTTTTCAATTAGTAAGAGAACATAAATAAATGTGTCTGGAAAAATAAGCATCGGGGATTTGGGAAGGAGATGGCACATACATAACAAAAGATATTGAGATGGCAAGAAGAAAAATGGAGGGAGAAACAAAGAGGCAAGCACCCAAACAGAGTCGCAAGCAGTTCTTGTTGGAAAATAGCTAGATAAATAGATCTCTCTCTCTCTCTCTGTCTCTCTCTGTCTCCATCTCTCTGTCTCTCTGTCTCTCTCTTTTTCTCCCTCGCTTCCTCCACCCCCTCTCTCTCTGCCTTGCATGCACAAAACATTCTGAAAAACATAAAATAGAATCACAATCTGGTTTGCGCTGGAGAAATCAACATAGTGCTTTTTAATTTTTCTTTTGAAAAACTGAAATGGGATAGTTAATATAATGCAGGCTAACTGTAAAAAATATATAAGTGCAGGTCCTTCCTTCCCCCTTTCCCTCCCTCCCTATTCCTCCCTCCTTCCTTCCTTCCTTCCTTCCTTCCTTCCTTCCTTCCTTCCTTCCTTCCTTCCTTCCTCTCTTTCTCTCTCTCTTTCCTTCCTTCCTTCCTTCCTTCCTTCCTTCCTTCCTTCCTTCCTTCCTTCCTTCTTTCTTTCCTTCCTTCTTTCCTTCCTCTCTTTCTCTCTCTCCTCCCTTCCTTCCTCTTTCTTCCTTCCTTTCTTTCTTTCTTTCTTTCTTTCTTTCTTTCTTTCTTTCTTTCTCTTTTTCTTTCTTTCTCTCTTTATTTCTTTCATTCTTTTTTCTTTCTCTCTCTCTCTCTCTTTCTTTCTCTCTTTCTCTCTTTCTTACTTTCTCTTTTCTCTTTTTTCTTTCTCTTTCTTTCTCATCATTTTTCTCTCTCTCTATCATCTCTTTCTTTCTTTCTTTCTTTCTTTCTTTCTTTCTTTCTTTCTTTCTTTCTTTCTTTCTCATCATTTCCCTCTCTCTCCCTATCTATCTATTTATCAGATATCTCTCTCTCTCTCATCCTTTCCCCCCTCTCTATCTATTTATCAGATCTGTCTGTCTATCTGTCTTTGTGTCTGTCTGTCTATCTATCTATCTATCTATCTATCTATCTATCTATCTATCTATCTATCATCTATCTACCATCTCTCTCACTCTTTCTTTCTCTCTCTCTCTCTCTCTCTCTTTCTCTCTCTCTCTCTTTCTCATCATTTCCCCCCTCTCTCTATCTATTTATCAGACCTATCTATCTCTCTCCCTCTCTCTTATCTATCTGTCTGTCTATCTATCTATCTATCTATCTATCTATCTATCTATCTATCTATCCATCCATCCATCCATCCATCCATCCATCCATCCATCTATCATCTCTCTCACACTCCATCTCTCTCTCCCGTCTATCATTTCCATGTTTCCCCTGTGTACGTTCTCCCTCAGCTAAATTAATCCCACCAGCTGTAGCATGGCCTTGAAGAATCTCCTAGCAATCCTGATCATGCACAGTCCCAAAGGAGCAGGCCCAGATGGTCCTTCAAGGCAGGCTTCCCCAGGTGGAGATGTGTGGATGGCCCAGATGGCCTCACAAGAATAGAAAAGAAGTTCACAGAGGACAACTTAAATTAACGTTCAAGAACATCATCTGGGGAAAACGAGAAACAATCGAAGTTCCCAGGGAAAAAAGGAAAAATGTACTAAGAAGGAAGCTTTGCAGCCCAAAGAAAATATTTTAAGAGTGAATTATCAGCCGTTTCATGTTCCGTGATTAGAGCTTCACCCAAAGGGGCCACTTTCTCTGAAGGAACGCCTTCTAGTTCCTTCCCACAAGGATTACAGATTGTGCTTTTAAGCCAGTCAAAGGCAAACTTTCTCTACCTTTCCCTTGGATAAAGAACTGTATTGTTCACAATAGCTTTGTTTACTGTGTGGTACAGCATGTTCTAATTACCACCTTAGCTTTAGAACCGTACAGTTTATGTTCACCCACTCATCGCTTATTTTTATGCCCCCTGCAGAAAATGAAGGGAAACATTAATAAGAATAATTCTTGCTGAGGAACGTTTAAGGAACAGGGCTTTTTGGGGATGAAACAAGGAAAAACCCAGAAGGGAAAAAAAAAAAGATTAAAGCAGAATCGCCCAGCACAAGGGCCAGCATGGCTGTCATTCTTTCTCCCTCTTTTGAAAAAAGAATTGAATAAATTTTGATGCCAGACTTTGGGAAAAAAAAAAAAAAAGGATGGTGTGGCACAGTTTTGCTGAAATGTGCCATCTTCCCTGATGGTCAGCGAAGCAGCAAGAGATAGGAATTACCAGTAATAAATAGCACTTAGAACTATCAATTGCACTTATATACTGCTTCACAGTGCTTTACGGGCCTCTCAAAGTGGTTTACAGAGACAGCCTATTTCCCCCAACAATCTGGGTCCTCATTTTACCACCTCGGAAGGATGGAAGGCTGAGTCAACATCAAGATGGTCAGGATTGAACTCCTGGTACTCAGCAGAATTAGCCTGCAATACTGCATATTAATCACTCTGCCAACATACAGCTGGCTGGCTGGCTGGCTGGCTGGCTGGCTGGCTAGCTAGCTAGCTAGCTAGCTAGATAGATAGATAGATAGATAGATAGATAGATAGATAGATAGATAGATAGATAGATAGATAGATAGATAGATAGATAGACAGACAGACAGACAGACAGACAGACAGACAGACAGACAGACAGACAGACAGACAGACAGATAGATGTGATTTCACTGAATTAGGGCTGCATAAAAATCTTGGTTTATGAAGGAAGAACCTGGCTAAAGAGAAATACACATAAAACCTATGAAAAAGTAAGAAAACAGATAGATAGATAGATAGATAGATAGATAGAGAGAGAGAGAGAGAGAGAGAGAGAGATACTGTAGATAGATGATAAATTGAGGACCCAGTTTGTGGGGGCAATAAGCTGACTTTGTATAAATATACAGAAGTATGAAGGCTATTGCTTAACGCATTGTAAGCCGCCCTGAGTCTCTGGAGAAGGGCGGCATATAAATCAAATTAAAAAAAAAAATCCTAAGCAGAGGGTTGGACTAGAAGACCTCCAAGGTCCCTTTCAACTCTACTATTCTGTTCTGTTCTGTTCTGTTCCGTTCCGTTCCGTTCCGTTCCGTTCCGTTCCGTTCCGTTCCGTTCCGTTCCATTCCATTCTATTCTATTCTATTTAGACAGGTAGGTAGGTAGAAAGATACATAAATGTTATGAATACATAGACAGCAAGAGAATAGCATTTAGACTTATATACCACTTCACAGTGCTTTTACAGCCCTCTCTAAGTGGTTTACAGAGTCAGCCTCTTTCCCCCAACAATCAGGGTCTTCATTTTACCCACCTCAGAAGGATGGAAGGCTGGGTCAACCTTGAGCGGATGAGGATCAAACTGTTGGCAAAATTAGCCTGCAATACTGTGCGGGGGTGGGGGGCAGGGGGGCAGAACCGGTTCGGTGACATCATATTGTCCTTGCTTGCTACCGGCTTGGGAGAACTGGGCCGAACCAGGAGGAACCCACCACTGCCTGGGGCACTGCAATCGTCATAAATATGAGCCAGTTGCCAAGTGCCTGAATTTTGATTGTGTGACCCCAGGAATACAGCAACAGTCCTAAGTGTGAAAAACGGTCATAAGTCTCTCTTTTTTGAGGTCCGTTGTAACTTCGAACAACCACATAAATGAATGGTTATAAGCCAAGGACTACCTGTAGGTGTGTTCACGCACATACTTCAGAGATACACACACACACACACACACACACACACACACACACACACACACCTAGGCGCCTTTGTAGAGGGTTGAGAATAATTGCAGACTGGCTGGCATATTTTATTATTCCTCTGTAATAATGCAACAGCAAATGAATTACCATAAATAAGTCCCGACAGCTGCAAAGATAAGTTGTCCTCCATTCCTACCACAGCTCTGACCTTGGAACACCGAATGCTTTACATCTGTGATGATTCTATCTGCCTCTTGATGAATCACAACTCCTGCTTATGTTTAATCACTGCTGATAGGAAGAGTCTGACAGCTTGTTCAGGAGGGGAAAAAAATTAATAATAATATCTCGGCTGCTAAACCCTTTTCCATGCTGGTTAGAGGAGAGAGAGAGAGAGAGAGATTTGGGATAAGGAGGAGGAGGAGGAGAAAGGAGAAAGAGGAGGAGAAGAGAAGAAGGAGGAGGAGAGGGGAAGGAGGAGAAGGAGGAGAAAGGAGGAAGAGGAGGAGAAGAGAAGAAGGAGGAGGAGAGGGGAAGGAGGAGAAGGAGGAGAAAGGAGGAAGAGGAGGAGAAGAGAAGAAGGCGGAGGAGAGGGGAAGGAGGAGGAGGATGGGAGGGAGAGGAGAGCAGAAGGAGAAGGATGGGAAGGAGGGAGAGGAGAAAGAGAACGATGGGAGGAAGAGGAGAAGGAGAAGGAGGAGAAGGATGGGAGGGAGAAGAGAAGGATGGTAGAGAGGAGGGAGAGGAGAAAGACAAGGAGAAGGATGGGAGGGAGAGGAGAGGAGAAGGAGGAGAAGGATGGGAGGGACACTCATACTTTATACATCTCCAACTTTGGCGTGGAAAGATAGGGGAAGACCAAAAAAAAGAAGAAGAAGATAAAACCTCACTGGATAGAGAAAGAACATTATTTCGTATCTTCTGATGTTGGATATATCTTCATGGAGCATCCAAAAAAAAGAACAGAAGATTTGATGGCCTGGATAGATCTGTCCAGGTTGGTTCAGGTGAAGGTGAGATCAAGGCTCTGTTTTGTTCAACCTGCCAGACACTGTCAAGGCCAACCATAGAACAAATTAACCTAATAACAGAGTTGTAAGAGATCTTGGAGGTTGACTAGTATAACTCCCAGCTTAAGTAGGAGAACTAAGAAGTAACTGAGGAGAACTAAGTTGCCAGGAATAGCCAGCACCCCAGAAGACAAGCTCAAGATCCAAAAAGAACTTGACAGATTTGAACACTGGGCCTTATCTATCAAGTATTTGCAAGTCACTGGCATATGTGTCATGTAGATACTAGTGGAGGCAGAGAGTGCCTCCACCCCTATGTGGAAAGGAGGGGCTTACCCTGAGTATAAAACCCCCTCCAACCTTTCCACCATGCTCTCTTATGCATTTGTTCCTCATGAGACTTGATCTCTGATCAGGGTAGTCACACACACTGTGTGCCCCCTACCCTATAATGAAGACCAAGACAGCCTTTGTACATAGTTAATATGCTTTACTGTATGAAATAAATACATTTAAGATATTTATTTCATGCATCTGCCTTTGGACTCTTCTGTGCTCCCGAGTGTTTCTAAGATTCCAATTCCACACTATCCAACAAAATGAAATTCAACATACTGTAGATAAAAGTAAGGTTTTACACTTAGGCAAGGAAAACCAACTATATAGGTGCAGATTAGGGGGAAATATGGCTTAATACAAGTAGCAGTGAGAGGGATCTTGGAGTCCAAGTGGACAATCATTTAAAAATGAGCCAACAGTGTGCAGTAGCAACCCCATAAAAAGCTCACTGCAATCATAGGATGCATTAATTGAGGGATAGAATCAAGATCACACAAAGTTCTAGTACCACTTTACAAAAACCTTAGTAATACTGCATCTAGTTCTGGTCACCACAGTATATAAGAGATGGTGAGAGAAGAGCAAGAGGAATGATTAGGGGGCTGGAAGCTAAAACATACAAAGAATAGTTACAGGAATTGGGTATGTCTAGTCTAATGAAAAGAAGACATGATGGCAATGTTCCAATATTTGAGGGGCTCCTACAAAGATGAGGAAGTCAAACTATTTCCCAAAGCACCTGAAGGCAAGAGGAGAAACAATTGATTGAAACTAACCTAGTATTAAGGAGAAATGTCCTAATAGTGAGAGCAATCAACCAATGGTATAATTTGCATTCAACTTGCATTCGTGATGGAGCATCCGAAGGTGTGGATGCTCCATCACTGGAGACTTTCAAAAAGAGACTGGACAATCATTTATCAGCCTCTTCTTAAAAACCTCCAGTGATGAAGCACCCACCACTTCTGAAGGGAAGCCACTGATTAATTATTCTCAACATAAGGAAGTTTCTCCTTAGTTCTAGGTTGGTTCTCTTCTGGATTAGTTTCCATTGGTTGCTTCTTGTCATGTCTTATAGTGCTTTGGAAAATATGCTGACTCCATCTTCTTTGTGGTTATTGGAACACTGTTATCATCTCGCCCCAGTCCTCCTTCACTTAACTAAGGAATTCATCAATTTCTGCAACTGTTCTTCCTATGTTTTAGCCTCCTGGCCTGGATAAGAAAGTCCCATGGGTGATTTGCGGGCACCGTTTGTTGTGGTCCACCAGCAGCCTGAGGAGCTGACAGTGGAATCGGACAATGAGGAGGCTGGGGAGGACCATGGGCCAGTCCTGGAGTCAGGGGAAGGCCTGGATGAGGGCTCTGTGTCAGAGGCAGAGATGGGGCCAGGGCCATCTAGAAGTGATGCACGGACTCCAGAGCCTTCAAAGGCAGACAGCAGAGAGGCAGAGGAACAGGAGGAGCCTGTTCCTAGTGCACACATGTACTGAGTTGCCATAAGGCAAAAAGGACAACTCAGGAGTAAGGCCAGGAGATGATTGGCCCCTCCCAGAAGGCTTAAAAGAGCAGCAAAAACTCTTAAGCTCCTTGTAGGAAAGCAACATTGCTAAATCTGTTTTTCAGTCGGTGTCTCTTGTTTCTGAACTTCATGGGGCTTTGCCAAGAAAAGCCTTTGGCAGGGTGCCAAAGACAAAGGTTTGTGATAAGGCCGAAGGACTTTTTCTGAAGGACTTGTTTTGGAATTAATTTGGACTATGCTGGGAATGAAGTAAGTCTCAGCTGTTCTAATAAAATATGTTTGTTTAGGATTGATTGTGTCTGGTAATAACTACTTGGGCCTAGGTGACAACATTGTTCTACAGGAGAAGAGCATGCAGAGTTGGTGGGTGGAGTTAAGCAGGTCATCAGCCTAGAGACTTACGTTGCCACAAACTATCTAAATCCAATCCCTCTTGAATTCTGTTGAGCTTTATGAAGTGCCAATTTAAGGGCTGAACATTTGTTGACCAAATTCTTGGGTATAGGCTTCAGCAATAAATCTTCCCAACTGTTAACTTAATGTATAGTCCTGATTCTTTGAATCGGATACCAATCCAGAAGGGTGCACTCCAATTTTGGAGGGATTAATGGTCAATTTTCTTGACAAAGGGAAATTTAACCAGTTCTTTTTTTTTTTTTTCCCTCAAATGTTTCTTGGAAATGCTTCAGTCTGGGAAAGTATCCAGATCCTGGACATGTGGATAACTACTCACTTTCAGAATTTGCCATCTTCACAAAGCAAAGGACTAAGAAAGGGAAAGGAAATTACAGTACCTCCTCCTTTTAGATGGCCTAACCTTTCTGATTCATTTAGCCAAATGTTTTCAGATTCACCACAGAATTTCATGGCATTAAGGCAGTGCTAAAAGTCACTCTCTCTGTGTGTGCATATGTGTACTGTGTGATTATAGTTTTTGCTCCAAAAGATGCATTATGGCTTATTTTCTGATTAGGACTTATTTTGGGGAAAATATTATTTTCAGAGAAACAGGAGATATACATATATGTAGTATGTATGTATGTATGTATGTATGTATGTATGTATGTATGTATGTATATATTTATATACCCTGTTTTCCCCAAAATAAGACATCCCCTGATAATAAACCCAATCAGGCTTTTGAAAGCATGGCAATAAGGCCAAGCGCTTATTTCAGGGTTCCAAAAAAATATAAGACAGGGTCTTATTTTGGGGGAATCATGGTATATGTGTGTATATATTTTGTAGATTTTCACGGGTAGAGGTATGCAAGTTTTGGTGTATTCGGGTCTTTTCCCGTGTAAGATTGAGAGTATCTTGGCAATGTTTCGATGAGGTCTCATTCGTCATCTTCAGGCTGGTGTCTTCATCTTCGTGCTTGTGTGAGGAAAGCATGATTGGAGCTGCCATCTCTCTATAAATACTGGTGGGGAGGTGTGGGGTGCTGGCTTTGTTGCTGTGAGAGGGTTGGTTGCCTGCATTGTTACATCTTGATTGGTTGATGGAGTTAATGTTTGCAGATTAGTCAGCTGTTTCATAACATCCTGTGTGGCTGAGGTCCTTGATGTGTGCCCATTAGTCTTTTGTGTTTTAATGACCTGGGTAATGGACTCTGTGTTAACATCCTGAGTTCTAGTGTTGTGATATCCTGAGTTTTTTGATGTAATATCCTGAGCAGATGGCTGTGATGCCACATCCTGGGCTTTGGTTTGGTTCCGAGTTTGAGGTCTTCCCATGTGTTCATGGCATGTGTCAGTTTGCTTTGTGTGGGGATCGGAGGGGGGTGCAGCAGCTGGTGATGCCACTATGGTCTGGCTTCTGGATGATGGTTGCATTTCATATATGGGATGGGTTTGGGTTTGAATCTGGTGAGGATGATCGGGGGTAGTGTCATGTGTTATCTTGGGTCAGTATATAGAATATATCAGAATATAGATCTATTTCGGACTGATTGGTCCTCATCAGTTAGCCACACCTTACCAAACAGTCCAAAATAGATCTATATTAGTCTCCCAATAGGCAGCAAAATGTTAGCTTGCTGTTTGAAGAAGCCTAGGATAGTGGATGTGATTTGACTGAATTATGGCTAAAAACTTGGTTTATGTAGGAAAATACGCAGCTGAAGAAAAAAAAATACTTTTTATACCTATTGTATATATAGATGATAGAAGATAAATGGATGGATGGATGGATGGATGGATGGATGGACGGACGGACAGACAGACAGACGGACGGACAGCAGTTCAACAGATAAAAAGAGAGCTGAAAAGTTAAAGAGATAGGCAGATGGACAGATAGAAAGATAGAGAGGGACGTACACACATAAAAGTCTCTGCATTATGAAAGAACAATTGGAGATCCTTATGCTTTTATATATGTATATACATGTATGTCCATGTGTGTGTGTTTGACTGTGCATATATGTGTTTGTGTGTGTATCTCTATATATAGTTATAGTTAGTTATATACGCAGATTTGTTTGCCATCCATCTCTCTGCAACGCAATGTATATATGTAAACTATGCAGATATATATACATAGAAATATGTCAATATATACATCAAGGAAAGTTGATGTGGACCTTTTATTTCAGGGGTGTGTTTGTGTGTGTATGTATGTGTATGTGTGTGTTTGTTCAATTCCAAAACAGAAACCAGGGACTTTATTCATACGGATATAAGCTTGAAATGACTTTATACTGGTTTTACAATAGCTGGCAATAAAAGGGAATCGAGTTTGCATGCATGCATTTATTTGTTTGTTTGTTTATTCACCCACTCATTCATTCACTCATTCGTTTGCTTGTTTGTTCATTCGTTCACTCATTCCTTTGTTCATTCATTCCTTCCTTTTTGCTTCTATTCATATCCTACCTTTATTTTGTATAATTTAGAAGGCAACACTCCTAATGGTCCTTCTCCTTATTTCCACACAACAACAACAACAACAACAACAACAACAACAACAACAACTCTGTGTGGTGAGTTGGGCTGAAAAAGGAAGGCCTGCCTGGTTTCCCAAGTGAAAAGTAAAATTTTCTCCTGGCTTCTACTCTGTCATTTTAACCATTATTCCAAACTGGTCTTCTTTTGATTCTGCTGGCGATGAAAAAAAGCATCTATCAGGTTTTTGACAGGATTCTTGTGGAGAGTTCACAAGGACCGATAGTCACTTAGACATGATCTATGCTCTCCACAGTTAAAGTAATGAGTTCGGGGATAATCTTTCATGGGTTTCATAAACTTTATATTAAATGAGACTAAGGTGCCAGCAAAGGATTAAAAGCAGCGGTGTTATTTTTCAAATGCTTACAGTAACCTTAAATATAAAGATGATCTCATTTTACTTTATATTCCTTCCTTCCTTCCTTCCTTCCTTCCTTCCTTCCTTCCTTCCTTCCTTCCTTCTTTCCTTCCTTCCTATCTCCTCCTCCTTTTCTTCCTTCCTTCCTTCCTTCCTTCCTTCCTTCCTTCCTTCCTTCCTTTTTCTTTTTTGTTTATCTTCCTTCCTTCCTTCCTTCTTCTTCCATCTTTCTTTCCTTCCTTCCTATCTCCTCCTCCTCCTCCTCCTCCTTTCTTCTCTTTCTCTTTCTTTCTTTCTTTCTTTCTTTCTTTCTTTCTTTCTTTCTTTCTTTTTGTTTATTTTCCTTCCTTCCTTCCATTCCTCCTCCTCCTCCTCCTCCTCCTCCTCCTCCTTCTTCTTCTCCTTCTTCTTTTCTCCTTTCTCTATTTCTCTTTTCTTCTTTCTTTTTTCTTTCTTATTTATCTGTTTATTTTCCTTCCTTCCCTTCCTCCTTCCATCCTTCCTTCCTTTCATCCATCCATCCCTCTTTCTTCTTCTTCCTCCTCCTCTTCTCCTCCTCCTCCTTCTCTTTCTTTTCTCCTTTCTCTATTTCTCTTTTCTTCTTTCTTTCTTTTTCTTTTTTCTTTTTCTTTTCCTTCCTTCTTTCTTCTTTCTTTCTTTCTTCTTTCTTTCTTTCTTCTTTCTTTCTTTCTTTTTTATCTGTTTATTTTTCTTTTCCCTTCCTCCTTCCATCCTTCCTTTCATCCATCCATCCCTCTTTCTTCTTCTTCTTCTTCCTCTTCCTCTTCCTCTTCCTCTTCCTCCTCTTCCTCTTCCTCTTCCTCTTCTTCTTCTTTTCTTTCTCTATTTCTTTTTTCTCTCATTCTTTCTTTTTCTATTTCTTTTTCCTTCCTTCCTTCCTTCCTTCCTTCCTTCCTTCCTTCCTTCCTTCCTTCCTTCCTTCCTTCCTTCCTTCCTTCCTTCCTTCCTTCCTTCCTTCTCTTCTGTGATTACAATGCATGACATTATAATTCAGACATGAACAAGTTCTCCATCTATGTATATCAGTGCTTCCCTACAGATTAATACAGTAGCATGCAAGATCTCATGACTTCATCCAGTTTCTATATTTTCATCTCAACTTGTCATATCCTGCAGTAGAATCCAGGAATATTATGAGATTTGAATTTTTTCTATCTGTCTTATTATCACAGGAAGCAGTTCATTAAGGACAACACTGCATTTTACAGGACATACATGAACTCCAATGATACAGGCATGATTGAATTTGAATTTCTTGTCTTTGGAAAGAAGAGATTCCAGTTTGCAGTTGGATGCAAAATTTAGATTTGATGAAATGGATGCACACATATCCACAATTTCAGATCTGTCTGAAGGCCCCATTGGATGTGAATACTTTGGTTGAAAGCCCCAAGGTTGCCATGAGTATACAAATAATCTCCAATTTACAACCGTTCATTTAGTGTCTGAAGTTATAACGGCACTGAAAAAAGTGACTTATGACCATGACTTATGGCTAAGACGCTGAGCTTGTCGATCGAAAGGGTCGGCAGTTCAGCGGTCGAATCCCTAGTGCCTTGTAACGGGGTGAGCTCCCGTTCCTTGTCCCAGCTTCTGCAAACCTAGCAGTTCGGGAGCACGTAAAGAATGCAAGTAGAAAAATAGGGACCGCTTTGGTGGGAAGGTAACAGCGTTCCATGCGCCTTTGGCATTGAGTCATGCTGGCCACATGACCACGGAGATGTCTTTGAACAGCGCTGGCTCTTCGGCTTTGAAACGGAGATGAGCACCACCCCCTAGAGTCGGGAAGAACTAGCAAATATGTGCAAGGGGAACCTTTACCTTTTATTGGTCAAGTGTGATTGGACACAAAAGGAATTTGTCTTTGGTGTATATGCTCTCAGTTTATATGAAAAGAAAAAGAATACATATCAAGAATCATAAGATACAACACTTAGTGATAGTTGTAGGTTACTAATAAACAATCAAATCATACTAGGAAACAAATAAAACCATATCAATTGTAAAGATACAAGCAGCATGGTCCCTTCCAACTCTATTATTCAATTGTTTTCTTAAGAGAAGTTTCTTTGACATCAGGATGCTGAAAATTTAGCACTTTGTCAAGATTATGGGAAAGGAGTCCCTGCCTGAACTCTTCACACTTCATCCAATCTATGAGGGTATGCAAACTAAATTATGTCTAATGTTATATATTAAACATATCCTTGTACCGATCCAATCTCTAGAGTTTCTGCTAGACACTGAATTATATATTTTCCCTCTCACCTGCCATGCTGACATACCCTGCCAACCAACTGCAGGGTTGATTGCATTTCAACCCTGTCTAAGCAAAATATGCACGGTGGCAATTTATGAGATGGATGAATATATCATACATTTGCCTCAGTGCCATGTGTGTTTATAGTTATCGACCAGGGATAAATGACAGAACCCAACGGAACTGAAGTTGGTGTTTGTGACGTACTACACAAGGGCCATGTTTGTGGTACCTATGGCAGCAAATTTCTCTTGGTTAAAAGAAGATTCCACTTGGATTTCACCTTGGAAATATTTATGATACGATCCAAGAATTGGAAGGGTAATATGAGGATGATTTAATTTTGTGATTTTCTTTCTTTCTTTCTTCCTCCCTCCCTCCCTTCCTTCCTATCTTTCCTTTTTCTTTCTTTCTTCTTTCCTTCCTCTTCTCCCTCCCTCCCCTTTCTTTCTTTCTTTCTTTCTTTCTTTCTTTCTTTCTTTCTTTCTTTCTTTCCTTCCTTCCTTCCTTCCTTACTCCCTTCCTTCCTGCCTTTCCTTTTTCTTTCTTTCTTTCTTCTTTCCTTCCTCTTCTCCCTCCCTCCCTCTTTCTTTTTCCTCTTTTCCTTTCTTTCTTTCCTTCCTTCTTTCCTTCCTTCCTTTTCTCCTTCCTTCCTTTCTTTCTTCCTTCCTTCTTTTTTCTTTCCTTCCTTCCTTCCTTCCTTCCTTCCTTCCTCTTCTCCCTTCCTCCCTCCCTCCCTCCCTCCCTCCCTCTTTCTTTCTTTCTTTCTTTCTTTCTTTCTTTCTTTCTTTCTTTCTTTCTTTCTTTCTTTCTTTCTTTCTTTCTTTAACAGGAACAAGTTGGGAAGGAATAGGAAGGATATATACAACAAATAAAAAAGGGAGGTAACTTGTGAATAAATAAATAACTACAACTCAGTTACAAATACAGACAACTCAATTGTTTTCCTCCCTTCCTCAATATTTAAAAGGAAATCTTCTTGGGAAGGAAGAGGATGAATATATTTAACAAACCAGCAAAGATTATGTTACTTTATTAAATAATAATAATAATAATAATAATAATAATAATAATAATAATAATAATAATAAGAATAAGAAGAAGAAGAAGAAGAAGAAGAAGAAGAAGAAGAAGAAGAAGA